>CANSGD010001503.1:0-137176 GCA_947645195.1 Patellifolia procumbens | reverse complement strand
ACATCAAATAATTAGAGAGGTGTTTATACACCAAAAAAATCTCTTTAGAGACTATGATAGTTTTAACCTTTGATTTGAAATGAGATTGATCCAAGGGCTTCATATGCTTTACATATACCTAACACCTATAAAAGGAATCATAAACAATAACTAATTAAGCACATCAAATGATTTGAAAGGTTTTCATACACCACAAAATCTCGTAAGAGACTATGTTAGATTTAACCTTTGATTTGAAATGAGTTTATTCAAGGGCTTCATATGCTTTACATATACCTAATACCTATAAAAGGAATCAAAAACAATAGCTAATTAAACACATCAAATGATTTGAGAGGTGTTCATACACCACAAAATCTTGTAAGAGACTATGATAGTTTTAACCTTTGATTTGAAATGAGTTTGATCCCAGGGCTTCATATGCTTTACATATACCTGACACCTATAAAAGGAATCAAAAACAATAGCTAATTAAGCACATGAAATGATTTGAAAGGTGTTCATACACCACAAAATCTCGTAAGTGACTATGATAGTTTTAACCTTTGATTTGAAATGAATTTGATCAAAGGGCTTCATATGCTTTACATATACCTAATACCTATGAAAAGAATCAAAAACAATAGGTAATTAAGCATATCAAATAATTTGAAAGGTATTCATACATCACAAAATCTCGTTAGAGACTATGATAGCTTTAACCTTTGATTTGAAATGATTTTAATCCAAGGGCATCATATGATTTACATATACCTAATACCTATAAAAGGAATCAAAAACAATAGCTAATTAAGCACATCAAATGATTTGAAAGGTGTTCATACACCACAAAATCTCGCAAGAGACTATGATAGTTTTAACCTTTGATTTGAAATGAGTTTGATCCAAGGGCTTCATATGCTTTACATATACCTAATACCTATGAAAGGAATCAAAAACAATAGGTAATTAAGCATATCAAATAATTTGAGAGGTGTTCATACATCACAAAATCTCGTAAGTGACTATGATAGTTTTAACCTTTGATTTGAAATGAATTTAATCCAAGGGCATCATATGCTTTATGTATACCTAATACCTATAAAAGGAATCAAAAACAATAGGTAATTAAGCACATCAAATGATTTGATAGGTGTTCATACACCACAAAATATCGCAAGAGACTATGATAGTTTTAACCTTTGATTTGAAATGAGTTTGATCCAAGGGCTTCATATGCTTTACATATACCTAATACCTATGAAAGGAATAAAAAGAATCGGTAATTAAGCATATCAAATGATTTGAAAGGTGTTCATACACCACAAAATATCGTAAGAGACTATGATAGTTTTAACCTTTGATTTGAAATGAGTTTGATCGAAGGGCTTGATATGCTTTACATATACCTAATACCTATGAAAGGAATAAAAAACAATAGGTAATTAAGCACATCAAATGATTTGAAAGGTGTTCATACATCACAAAATATCGTAAGAGACTATGATAGATTTAACCTTTGATTTGAAATGAGTTTGATCCAAGGGCTTCATATGCTTTACATATACCTAATACCTATAAAAGGAATCAAAAACAATAGCTAATTAAGCACATCAAATGATTAGAGAGGTGTTTATACACCAAAAAAATCTCGTAGGAGACTATGATAGTTTTAACCTTTGATTTGTATTGAGTTTGATCCAAGGGCTTCATATGCTTTACATATACATAACACCTATAAAAGGAATCATAAACAATAGCTAATTAAGCACATCAAATGATTTGAAAGGTGTTCATACACCACAAAATCTCGTAAGAGACTATGATAGTTTTAACCTTTGATTTGAAATGAGTTTGATCCAAGGGCTTCATATGCTTTACATATACCTAACACCTATAAAAGTAATCGTAAACAATAGCTAATTAAGCACATCAAATGATTTGAAAGGTGTTCATACACCCACAAAATCTCGTAAGAGACTATTATAGTTTTAACCTTTGATTTGAAATGAATTTGATCCAAGGGCTTGATATGCTTTACATATACCTAATACCTATGAAAGGAATAAAAAACAATGGGTAATTAAGCATATCAAATGATTTGAAAGGTGTTCATACATCACAAAATCTCGTAAGAGACTATGATAGTTTTAACCTTTGATTTGAAATGAATTTAATCCAAGGGCATCATATTCTTTACATATACCTAATACCTATAAAAGGAATAAAAAACAATAGGTAATTAAGCACATCAAAGGATTTGAAAGGTGTTCATACACCAGAAAATCTCGCTAAGAGACTATGATAGTTTTAACCTTTGATTTGAAATGTGATTGATCCAAGGGATTGATATGCTTTACATATACCTAATACCTATGAAAGGAATAAAAAAATAGGTAATTAAGCACATCAAATGATTTGAAAGGTGTTCATACATCACAAAATCTCGTAAGAGACTATGATAGTTTTAACCTTTGATTTGAAATGAGTTTGATCCAAGGGCTTCATATGCTTTACATATACCTAATACCTATAAAAGGAATAAAAAACAATAGCTAATTAAGCACATCAAATGATTAGAGAGGTGTTTATACACCAAAAAAAATCTCGTATGAGACTATGATAGTTTTTAACCTTTGATTTGAAATGAATTTGATCCAAGGGCTTGATATGCTTTACATATACCTAATACCTATGAAAGGAATCAAAAACAATAGGTAATTAAGCATATCAAATAATTTGAAAGGTGTTCATACACCACAAAATATCGTAAGAGACTATGATAGTTTTAACCTTTGATTTGAAATGAGTTTTATCCAAGGGCTTCATATGCTTTACATATACCTAATACCTATGAAAGGAATAAAAAACAATAGGTAATTAAGCATATCAATTGATTTGAAAGGTGTTCATACACCACAAAATATCGTAAGAGACTATGATTGTTTTAACCTTTGATTTGAAATGAGTTTGATCAAAGGGATTGATATGCTTTACATATACCTAATACCTATGAAAGGAATAAAAAACAATAGGTAATTAACCACATCAAATGATTTGAAAGGTGTTCATACATCACAAAATCTCGTAAGAGACTATGATAGATTTAACCTTTGATTTGAAATGAGTTTGATCGAAGGGCTTCATATGCTTTACATATACCTAATACATATAAAAGGAATAAAAAACAATAGCTAATTAAGCACATCAAATGATTAGAGAGGTGTTTATACACCACAAAATCTCGTAAGAGACTATGATAGTTTTAACCTTTGATTTGAATTGAGTTTGATCCAAGGGCTTCATAAGCTTTACATATACCTAACACCTATAAAAGGAATCATAAACAATAGCTAATTAAGCACATCAAATGATTTGAAAGGTGTTCATACACAATAAAATCTCGTAAGAGACTATGATAGTTTTAACCTTTGATTTGAAATAAGTTTGATCCAAGGGCTTCATATGCTTTACATATACCTAACACCTATAAAAGTAATCGTAAAAAATAGCTAATTAAGCACATCAAATGATTTGAAAGGTGTTCATACACCACAAAATCTCGTAAGAGACTATGATAGTTTTAACCTTTGATTTGAAATGAATTTGATCCAAGGGCTTGATATGCTTTACATATACCTAATACCTATGAAAGGAATAAAAAACAATAGGTAATTAAGCATATCAAATGATTTGAAATGTGTTCATACACCACAAAATATCGTAAGAGACTATGATAGTTTTAACCTTTGATTTGAAATGAGTTTGATCGAAGGGATTGATATGCTTTACATATACCTAATACCTATGAAAGGAATAAAAAATAATAGGTAATTAAGCACATCAAATGATTTGTAAGGTGTTCATACATCACAAAATCTCGTAAGAGACTTTGATAGTTTTAACCGTTGATTTGAAATGAATTTAATCCAAGGGCATCATATTCTTTACATATACCTAATACCTATAAAAGGAATAAAAAACAATAGGTAATTAAGCACATCAAAGGATATGAAAGGTGTTCATACACCACAAAATCTCGCAAGAGACTATGAAAGTTTTAACCTTTGATTTGAAATGAGTTTGATCCAAGGGCTTCATATGCTTTACATATACCTAACACCTATAAAAGGAATCATAAACAATAGCTAATTAAGCACATCAAAAGATTTGAAAGGTGTTCATACACCACAAAATCTCTTAAGAGACTATGATAGTTTTAATCTTTGATTTGAAATGAGTTTATCCAAGGGCTTCATATGCTTTGCATATACCTAATACCTATAAAAGGAATCAAAAACAATAGCTAATTAAGCACATCAAATGATTTGAAAGGTGGTTCATACACCACAAAATCTCGCAAGAGACTATGATAGTTTTAACCTTTGATTTGAAATGAGTTTGATCCCAGGGCTTCATATGCTTTACATATAACTAATACCTATTAAAGGAATCAAAAACAATTGGTAATTAAGAACATCAAATGATTTCAAAATATTCATACATCATAAAATCTCGTAGGAGACTATGATAGATTTAACCTTTCATTTGAAGTGAGTTTGATCCAAGGGCTTCATATGCGTTATATATACCTAATACCTATAATAGGAATCAAAAACAATAGCTAATTAAGGACATCAAATAATTAGAGAGGTGTTTATACACCACAAAAATCTTTTAAGAGACTATGATAGTTTTAACCTTTGATTTGAAATGAGATTGATCCAAGGGCTTCATATGCTTTACATATATCTAACACCTATAAAAGGAATCATAAACAATAACTAATTAAGCACATCAAATGATTTGAAAGGTGTTCATACACCACAAAATCTCGTAAGAGACTATGTTAGATTTAACCTTTGATTTGAAATGAGTTTGATTCAAGGGCTTCATATGCTTTACATATACCTAATACCTATAAAAGGAATAAAAAACAATAGCTAATTATACACATCAAATGATTAGAGAGGTGTTCATACACCACAAAATCTCGTAAGAGACTATGATAGTTTTAACCTTTGATTTGAAATGAGTTTGATCCCAGGGCTTCATATGCTTTACATATACCTGACACCTATAAAAGGAATAAAAAACAATAGCTAATTAAGCACATGAAATGATTTAAAAGGTGTTCATACACCACAAAATCTCGTAAGTGACTATGATAGTTTTAACCTTTGATTTGAAATGAATTTGATCAAAGGGCTTGATATGCTTTACATATACCTAATACCTATGAAAAGAATCAAAAACAATAGGGAATTAAGCATATCAAATAATTTGAAAGGTATTCATACATCACAAAATCTCGTTAGAGACTATGATAGCTTTAACCTTTGATTTGAAATGATTTTAATCCAAGGGCATCATATGATTTACATATACCTAATACCTATAAAAGGAATCAAA
The DNA here is from genome assembly GCA_947645195.1 of Patellifolia procumbens. Taxonomy (NCBI): domain Eukaryota; kingdom Viridiplantae; phylum Streptophyta; class Magnoliopsida; order Caryophyllales; family Amaranthaceae; genus Patellifolia; species Patellifolia procumbens. The sequence continues at coordinate 131,785 of CANSGD010001503.1, read as the reverse complement.
AACAATAGCTAATTAAGCACATCAAATGATTTGAAAGGTGTTCATACACCACAAAAATCTCGCAAGAGACTATGATAGTTTTAACCTTTGATTTGAAATGAGTTTGATCCAAGGGCTTCATATGCTTTACATATACCTAATACCTATGAAAGGAATAAAAACAATAGGTAATTAAGCATATCAAATGATTTGAGAGGTGTTCATACATCACAAAATCTCGTAAGTGACTATGATAGTTTTAACCTTTGATTTGAAATGAATTTAATCCAAGGGCATCATATGCTTTATGTATACCTAATACCTATAAAAGGAATCAAAAACAATAGGTAATTAAGCACATCAAATGATTTGATAGGTGTTCATACACCACAAAATATCGCAAGAGACTATGATAGTTTTAACCTTTGATTTGAAATGAGTTTGATCCAAGGGCTTCATATGCTTTACATATACCTAATACCTATGAAAGGAATAAAAAACAATCGGTAATTAAGCATATCAAATGATTTGAAAGGTGTTCATACACCACAAAATATCGTAAGAGACTATGATAGTTTTAACCTTTGATTTGAAATGAGTTTGATCCAAGGGCTTGATATGCTTTACATATACCTAATACCTATGAAAGGAATCAAAAAACAATAGGTAATTAAGCACATCAAATGATTTGAAAGGTGTTCATACATCACAAAATATCGTAAGAGACTATGATAGATTTAACCTTTGATTTGAAATGAGTTTGATCCAAGGGCTTCATATGCTTTACATATACCTAATACCTATAAAAGGAATCAAAAACAATAGCTAATTAAGCACATCAAATGATTAGAGAGGTGTTTATACACCAAAAAAATCTCGTAGGAGACTATGATAGTTTTAACCTTTGATTTGTATTGAGTTTGATCCAAGGGCTTCATATGCTTTACATATACCTAACACCTATAAAAGGAATCATAAACAATAGCTAATTAAGCACATCAAATGATTTGAAAGGTGTTCATACACCACAAAATCTCGTAAGAGACTATGATAGTTTTAACCTTTGATTTGAAATAAGTTTGATCCAAGGGCTTCATATGCTTTACATATACCTAACACCTATAAAAGTAATCGTAAACAATAGCTAATTAAGCACATCAAATGATTTGAAAGGTGTTCATACACCACAAAATCTCGTAAGAGACTATTATAGTTTTAACCTTTGATTTGAAATGAATTTGATCCAAGGGCTTGATATGCTTTACATATACCTAATACCTATGAAAGGAATAAAAAACAATGGGTAATTAAGCATATCAAATGATTTGAAAGGTGTTCATACATCACAAAATCTCGTAAGAGACTATGATAGTTTTAACCTTTGATTTGAAATGAATTTAATCCAAGGGCATCATATTCTTTACATATACCTAATACCTATAAAAGGAATAAAAAACAATAGGTAATTAAGCACATCAAAGGATTTGAAAGGTGTTCATACACCAGAAAATCTCGCAAGAGACTATGATAGTTTTAACCTTTGATTTGAAATGTGATTGATCCAAGGGATTGATATGCTTTACATATACCTAATACCTATGAAAAGAATCAAAAACAATAGGGAATTAAGCATATCAAATAATTTGAAAGGTATTCATACATCACAAAATCTCGTTAGAGACTATGATAGCTTTAACCTTTGATTTGAAATGATTTTAATCCAAGGGCATCATATGATTTACATATACCTAATACCTATAAAAGGAATCAAAAACAATAGCTAATTAAGCACATCAAATGATTTGAAAGGTGTTCATACACCACAAAATCTCGCAAGAGACTATGATAGTTTTAACCTTTGATTTGAAATGAGTTTGATCCAAGGGCTTCATATGCTTTACATATACCTAATACCTATGAAAGGAATAAAAAAAAAATAGGTAATTAAGCATATCAAATAATTTGAGAGGTGTTCATACATCACAAAATCTCGTAAGTGACTATGATAGTTTTAACCTTTGATTTGAAATGAATTTAATCCAAGGGCATCATATGCTTTATGTATACCTAATACCTATAAAAGGAATCAAAAACAATAGGTAATTAAGCACATCAAATGATTTGATAGGTGTTCATACACCACAAAATATCGCAAGAGACTATGATAGTTTTAACCTTTGATTTGAAATGAGTTTGATCCAAGGGCTTCATATGCTTTACATATACCTAATACCTATGAAAGGAATAAAAAACAATCGGTAATTAAGCATATCAAATGATTTGAAAGGTGTTCATACACCACAAAATATCGTAAGAGACTATGATAGTTTTAACCTTTGATTTGAAATGAGTTTGATCGAAGGGATTGATATGCTTTACATATACCTAATACCTATGAAAGGAATAAAAAACAATAGGTAATTAAGCACATCAAATGATTTGAAAGGTGTTCATACATCACAAAATATCGTAAGAGACTATGATAGATTTAACCTTTGATTTGAAATGAGTTTGATCCAAGGGCTTCATATGCTTTACATATACCTAATACCTATAAAAGGAATCAAAAACAATAGCTAATTAAGCACATCAAATGATTAGAGAGGTGTTTATACACCAAAAAAATCTCGTAGGAGACTATGATAGTTTTAACCTTTGATTTGTATTGAGTTTGATCCAAGGGCTTCATATGCTTTACATATACATAACACCTATAAAAGGAATCATAAACAATAGCTAATTAAGCACATCAAATGATTTGAAAGGTGTTCATACACCACAAAATCTCGTAAGAGACTATGATAGTTTTAACCTTTGATTTGAAATAAGTTTGATCCAAGGGCTTCATATGCTTTACATATACCTAACACCTATAAAAGTAATCGTAAACAATAGCTAATTAAGCACATCAAATGATTTGAAAGGTGTTCATACACCACAAAATCTCGTAAGAGACTATTATAGTTTTAACCTTTGATTTGAAATGAATTTGATCCAAGGGCTTGATATGCTTTACATATACCTAATACCTATGAAAGGAATAAAAAACAATGGGTAATTAAGCATATCAAATGATTTGAAAGGTGTTCATACATCACAAAATCTCGTAAGAGACTATGATAGTTTTAACCTTTGATTTGAAATGAATTTAATCCAAGGGCATCATATTCTTTACATATACCTAATACCTATAAAAGGAATAAAAAACAATAGGTAATTAAGCACATCAAAGGATTTGAAAGGTGTTCATACACCAGAAAATCTCGCAAGAGACTATGATAGTTTTAACCTTTGATTTGAAATGTGATTGATCCAAGGGATTGATATGCTTTACATATACCTAATACCTATGAAATGAATAAAAAAAAATAGGTAATTAAGCACATCAAATGATTTGAAAGGTGTTCATACATCACAAAATCTCGAAAGAGACTATGATAGTTTTAACCTTTGATTTGAAATGAGTTTGATCCAAGGGCTTCATATGCTTTACATATACCTAATACCTATAAAAGGAATAAAAAACAATAGCTAATTAAGCACATCAAATGATTAGAGAGGTGTTTATACACCAAAAAAATCTCGTATGAGACTATGATAGTTTTAACCTTTGATTTGAAATGAATTTGATCCAAGGGCTTGATATGCTTTACATATACCTAATACCTATGAAAGGAATCAAAAACAATAGGTAATTAAGCATATCAAATAATTTGAAAGGTGTTCATACACCACAAAATATCGTAAGAGACTATGATAGTTTTAACCTTTGATTTGAAATGAGTTTTATCCAAGGGCTTCATATGCTTTACATATACCTAATACCTATGAAAGGAATAAAAAACAATAGGTAATTAAGCATATCAATTGATTTGAAAGGTGTTCATACACCACAAAATATCGTAAGAGACTATGATTGTTTTAACCTTTGATTTGAAATGAGTTTGATCAAAGGGATTGATATGCTTTACATATACCTAATACCTATGAAAGGAATAAAAAACAATAGGTAATTAACCACATCAAATGATTTGAAAGGTGTTCATACATCACAAAATCTCGTAAGAGACTATGATAGATTTAACCTTTGATTTGAAATGAGTTTGATCGAAGGGCTTCATATGCTTTACATATACCTAATACATATAAAAGGAATAAAAAACAATAGCTAATTAAGCACATCAAATGATTAGAGAGGTGTTTATACACCAAAAAAATCTCGTAGGAGACTATGATAGTTTTAACCTTTGATTTGAATTGAGTTTGATCCAAGGGCTTCATAAGCTTTACATATACCTAACACCTATAAAAGGAATCATAAACAATAGCTAATTAAGCACATTAAATGATTTGAAAGGTGTTCATACACAATAAAATCTCGTAAGAGACTATGATAGTTTTAACCTTTGATTTGAAATAAGTTTGATCCAAGGGCTTCATATGCTTTACATATACCTAACACCTATAAAAGTAATCGTAAACAATAGCTAATTAAGCACATCAAATGATTTGAAAGGTGTTCATACACCACAAAATCTCGTAAGAGACTATGATAGTTTTAACCTTTGATTTGAAATGAATTTGATCCAAGGGCTTGATATGCTTTACATATACCTAATACCCATGAAAGGAATAAAAAACAATAGGTAATTAAGCATATCAAATGATTTGTAAGGTGTTCATACATCACAAAATCTCGTAAGAGACTTTGATAGTTTTAACCGTTGATTTGAAATGAATTTAATCCAAGGGCATCATATTCTTTACATATACCTAATACCTATAAAAGGAATAAAAAACAATAGGTAATTAAGCACATCAAAGGATATGAAAGGTGTTCATACACCACAAAATCTCGCAAGAGACTATGAAAGTTTTAACCTTTGATTTGAAATGAGTTTGATCCAAGGGCTTCATATGCTTTACATAAACCTAATACCTATGAAAGGAATAAAAAACAATAGCTAATTAAGCCTATCAAATGATTTGAAAGGTGTTCATACAACACAAAATCTCGTGAGAGATTATGATAGTTTTAACCTTTGATTTGAAATGAGTTTAATCCAAAGGATTCATATGCTTTACATATACCTAATACCTATAAAAGGAATCAAAAGTAATAGCTAATTAAGCACATCAAATGATTTTAAAGGTGTACATACACCCCAAAATATCGTAAGAGACTATGATAGTTTTAACCTTTGATTTGAAATGAGTTTGATCGAAGGGCTTGATATTCTTTACATATACCTAATACCTATGAAAGGAATCAAAAACAATTGGTAATTAAGAACATCAAATGATTTGAAAGGTGTTCATACATCACCAAATCTCGTAAGAGACTATGATAGATTTAACCTTTTATTTGAAATGAGTTTGATCGAAGGGCTTCATATGCTTTACATATACCTAATACCTATAAAAGGAATAAAAAACAATAGCTAATTAAGCACATCAAATGATTAGAGAGGTTTTAATACACCAAAAAAATCTCGTAAGAGACTATAATAGTTTTAACCTTTGATTTAAAATGAGTTTGATCCAAGGGCTTCATATGCTTTACATATACCTAACACCTATAAAAGGAATCATAAAAAATAGCTGATTAAGCACATCAAATGATTTGAAAGGTGTTCATACACCACAAAATCTCGCAAGAGACCATGATAAATTTAACCTTTGATTTGAAATGAGTTTATCCAAGGGCTTCATATGCTTTACATATACCTAATACCTATAAAAGGAATAAAAAACAATAGCTAATTAAGCACATCAAATGATTTGAAAGGTGTTCATACACCACAAAATCTCGTAAGAGACTATGATAGTTTTAACCTTTGATTTGAAATGAGTTTGATCCCAGGGCTTCATATGCTTTACATGTACCTAATACCTATGAAAGGAATAAATAACAATAGCTAATTAAGCACATCAAATGATTTGAAAGGTGTTCATACACCACAAAATCTCGTAAGTGACTATGATAGTTTTAACCTTTGATTTGAAATGAATTTTATCCAAGGGCTTGATATGCTTTACATATACCTAATACTTATGAAAGGAATAAAAAAAAATAGGTAATTAAGTATATCAAATAATTTGAAAGGTGTTCATACATCATAAAATCTCGTAAGAGACTATGATAGTTTTAACCTTTCATTTGAAATGAATTTAATCCAAGGGAATCATATGCTTTACATATACCTAATACCTATAAAAGGAATCAAAAACAATAGCTAATTAAGCACATCAAATGATTTGAAAGGTGTTCATACACAACAAAATCTCACAAGAGACTATGATAGTTTTAACCTTTGATTTGAAATGAGTTTGATCCAAGGGCTTCATATGCTTTACATATACCAAATATCTATGAAATTAATCAAAAACAATAGGTAATTAAGCATATCAAATAATTTAAAAGGTGTTCATACATCACAAAATCTCGTAACAGACTATGATAGCTTTAACCTTTTGATTTGAAATGAGTTTGATCCAAGGGCTTCATATGCTTTACATATACCTAATACCTATAAAAGGAATCAAAAACAATAGCTAATTAAGCACATCAAATGATTATAGTGGTGTTTATACACCAAAAAAATCTCGTAAGAGACTATGATAGTTTTAACCTTTTATTTGAAATGAGTTTGATCCAAGGGCTTCATATGCTTTACATATAACTAACACCTATAAAACTAATCGTAAATAATAGCTAATTAAGCACATCAAATGATTTGAAAGGTGTTCATACACCACAAAATCTCGTAAGAGACTATGATAGTTTTAACCTTTGATTTGAAATGAATTTGATCCAAGGGCTTGATATGCTTTACATATACCTAATACCTATGAAAGGAAACAAAAAAAATAGGTAATTAAGCATATCAAATTATTTGTAAGGTGTTCATACATCACAACATCTCGTAAGAGACTATGATAGTTTTAACCTTTGATTTGAAATTAATTTAATCTAAGGGCATCATATGCTTTACATATACCTAATACCTATAAAAGGAATAAAAAACAATAGCTAATGAAGCACAACAAATGATTTGAAAGGTATTCATACACCACAAAATCTCCCAAGAGACTATGATAGTTTTTAACCTTTGATTTGAAATGAGTTTGATCCAAGGGCTTCATATGCTTTACATATACCTAATACCTATGAAAGGAACAAAAAACAATAGGCAATTAAGCATATCAAATGATTAGAGAGGTGTTCATACACCACAAAATCTCGTAAGAGACTTTGATAGTTTTAACAATTGATTTGAAATGAGTTTGATCCAAGGGCTTCATATGCTTTACATATACCTAACACCTATAACAGGAATAAAAAACAATAGCTAATTCAGCACATCAAATGATTTGAAAGGTGTTAATAGACCACAAAATCTCGTGAGAGACTATGATAGTTTTAACCTTTGATTTGAAATGACTTTAATCCAAGGGATTCATATGCTTTACATATACCTAATACCTATAAAAGGAATCAAAAGTAATAGCTAATTAAGCACATCAAATGATTTGAAAGGTGTTCATACACCACAAAATATCGTAAGAGACTATGATAGTTTTAACCTTTGATTTGAAATGAGTTTTATCCAAGGGCTTCATATGCTTTACATATACCTAATACCTATGAAAGGAATAAAAAACAATAGGTAATTAAGCATATCAAATGATTTGAAAGGTGTTCATACACCACAAAATATCGTAAGAGACTATGATTGTTTTAGCCTTTGATTTGAAATGAGTTTGATCAAAGGGATTGATATGCTTTACATATACCTAATACCTATGAAAGGAATAAAAAACAATAGGTAATTAAGCTCATCAAATGATTTGAAAGGTGTTCATACATCACAAAATCTCGTAAGAGACTATGATAGATTTAACCTTTGATTTGAAATGAGTTTGATCGAAAGGCTTCATATGCTTTACATATACCTAATACCTATAAAAGGAATAAAAAACAATAGCTAATTAAGCACATCAAATGATTAGAGAGGTGTTAATACACCAAAAAAATCTCGTAAGAGACTATAATAGTTTTAACCTTTGATTTAAAATGAGTTTGATCCAAGGGCTTCATATGCTTTACATATACCTAACACCTATAGAAGGAATCATAAAAAATAGCTGATTAAGCACATCAAATGATTTGAAAGGTGTTCATACACCACAAAATCTCGTAAGAGACCATGATAAATTTAACCTTTGATTTGAAATGAGTTTATCCAAGGGCTTCATATGCTTTATATATACCTAATACCTATAAAAGGAATAAAAAATAATAGCTAATTAAGCACATCAAATGATTTACAAGGTGTTCATACACCACAAAATCTCGTAAGAGACTATGATAGTTTTAACCTTTGATTTTAAATGAGTTTGATCCCAGGGCTTCATATGCTTTACATGTACCTAATACCTATGAAAGGAATAAATAACAATAGCTAATTAAGCACATCAAATGATTTGAAAGGTGTTCATACACCACAAAATCTCGTAAGTGACTATGATAGTTTTAACCTTTGATTTGAAATGAATTTGATCCAAGGGCTTGATATGCTTTACATATACCTAATACTTATGAAAGGAATAAAAAACAATAGGTAATTAAGTATATCAAATAATTTGAAAGGTGTTCATACATCATAAAATCTCGTAAGAGACTATGATAGTTTTAACCTTTCATTTGAAATGAATTTAATCCAAGGGAATCATATTCTTTACATATACCTAATACCTATAAAAGGAATCAAAAACAATAGCTAATTAAGCACATCAAATGATTTGAAAGGTGTTCATACACAACAAAATCTCACAAGAGACTATGATAGTTTTAACCTTTGATTTGAAATGAGTTTGATCCAAGGGCTTCATATGCTTTACATATACCAAATATCTATGAAATTAATAAAAAACAATAGGTAATTAAGCATATCAAATAATTTAAAAGGTGTTCATACATCACAAAATCTCGTAACAGACTATGTTAGATTTAACCTTTTATTTGAAATGAGTTTGATCCAAGGGCTTCATATGCTTTACATATAACTAACACCTATAAAACTAATCGTAAACAATAGCTAATTAAGCACATCAAATGATTTGAAAGGTGTTCATACACCACAAAATCTCGTAAGAGACTATGATAGTTTTAACCTTTGATTTGAAATGAATTTGATCCAAGGGCTTGATATGCTTTACATATACCTAATACCTATGAAAGGAAACAAAAACAATAGGTAATTAAGCATATGAAATCATTTGAAAGGTGTTCATACATCACAACATCTCGTAAGAGACTATGATAGTTTTAACCTTTGATTTGAAATTAATTTAATCTAAGGGCATCATATGCTTTACATATACCTAATACCTATAAAAGGAATAAAAAACAATAGCTAATGAAGCACATCAAATGATTTGAAAGGTTTTCATACACCATAAAATCTCCCAAGAGACTATGATAGTTTTTAACCTTTGATTTAAAATGAGTTTGATCCAAGGGCTTCATATGCTTTACATATACCTAATACCTATGAAAGGAACAAAAAACAATAGGCAATTAAGCATATCAAATGATTTGCAAGGTGTTCATACAGCACAAAATCTCGTGAGAGACTATGATAGTTTTAACCTTTGATTTGAAATGAGTTTAATCCAAAGGATTCATATGATTTACATATCCCTAATACCTATAAAAGGAATCAAAAGTAATAGCTAATTAAGCACATCAAATGATTTGAAAGGTGTTCATACGCCACAAAAATTTCGTAAGAGACTATGGTAGTTTTAACCTTTGACTTGAAATGACTTTGATCGAAGGGCTTGATATGCTTTACATATACCTAATGCCTATGGAAGGAATCAAAAACAATAAGTAATTAAGCACATCAAATGATTTTAAAGGTGTTCATACATCACAAAATCTCGTAAGAAACTATGATAGATTTAACCTTTGATTTGAAATGAGTTTGATCCAAGGGCTTCATATGCTTTACATATACCTAATACCTATAAAAGGAATAAAAAACAATAGCTAATTAAGCACATCAAATGATTAGAGAGGTGATTATAGACCAAAAAATCTCGTAAGAGACTATGATAGTTTTAATCTTTGATTTGAAATGAGGTTGATCCAAGGGCTTAATATGTTTTTTATATACGTAACACCTATAAATGGAATCATAAACAATAGCTAATTAAGCACATCAAATGATTTGAAAGATGTTCATACACCACAAAATCTCGTAAGAGACTATGATAGTTTTAACCTTTGATTTGAATTGAATTTGATCCAAGGCCTTCATATGCTTTACATATACCTAATACCTATTAAAGGAATCAAAAACAATAGGTAATTAGGCATAGCAAATTATTTAAAAGGTGTTCATACATCACAAAATCTCATAGGAGACTATGATAGTTTTAACGTTTGATTTGAAATGAATATAATCCAAGGGCATCATATGCTTTACATATACCGAATACCTATAAAATGAATAAAAAACAATAGCTAATTAAGCACATCAAATGATTTCAAAGGTGTTCATACACCTCAAAATCTCGAAAGAGACTATGATAGTTTTAACCTTTGATTTTAAATGAGTTTGATCGAAGGGCTTGATATGCTTTACATATACCTAATACCTATGAAAGGAATAAAAAACAATAGGTAATTAAGCACATCAAATGATTTGAAAGGTGTTCATACATCACAAAATCTCGTAAGAGACTATGATAGATTTAACCTTTGATTTGAAATGAGTTTGATCGAAGGGCTTCATATGCTTTACATGTACCTAATACCTATAAAAGGAATCCAAAACAATAGCTAATTAAGCACATCAAATGATTAGAGTGGTGTTTATACACAAAAAAATCTCGAAATAGACTATGATAGTTTTAACCTTTGATTTGAAATGAGTTTGATCCAAGGGCTTCATATGCTTTACATATACCTAACACCTATAAAAGTAATCGTAAACCATAGCTAATTAAGCACATCAACTGATTTGAAAGGTGTTCATACACCACAAAATCTCGTAAGACACTATGATAGTTTTAACCTTTGATTTGAAATGAATTTAATCCAAGGACTTAATATGCTTTACATATACCTAATACCTATGAAAGGAATAAAAACAATAGGTAATTAAGCATATCAAATCATTTGAAAGGTGTTCATACATCAAAAAATCTCGTAAGAGACTATGATAGTTTTAACCTTTGATTTGAAATGAATTTAATCTAAGGGCATCATATGCTTTACATATACCTAATACCTACAAAAGGAATAAAAAACAATATCTAATTAAGCACATCAAATGATTTGAAAGGATTTCATACACCACAAAATCTCGCATGAGATTATGATAGTTTTAACCTTTGATTTGAAATGAGTTTGATCCAAGGGCTTCATATGCTTTACATATACGTAATACCTATGAAAGGAATAAAAAACAATAGGTAATTAAGCATATCAAATGATTTGAAAGGTGTTCATACAGCACAAAATCTCGTGAGAGACTATGATAGTTTTAACCTTTGATTTGAAATGAGTTTAATCGAAGGGCTTGATATGCTTTACATATACCTAATACCTAAGAAAGGAATAAAAAAAAATAAGTAATTAAGCACATCAAATGATTTTAAAGGTGTTCATACATCACAAAATCTCGTAAGAAACTATGATAGATTTAACCTTTGATTTGAAATGAGTTTGATCCAAGGGCTTCATATGCTTTACATATACCTAATACCTATAAAAGGAATAAAAAGTAATAGCTAATTAAGCACATCAAATGATTTAAAAGTGTTCATACACCACAAAATATCGTAAGAGACTATGATAGTCTTAACCTTTGATTTGAAATGACTTTGATCGAAGGGCTTGATATGCTTTACATATACCTAATACCTATGAAAGGAATCAAAAACAATAAGTAATTAAGCACATCAAATGATTTTAAAGGTGTTCATACATCACAAAATCTCGTAAGAAACTATGATAGATTAAACCTTTGATTTGAAATGAGTTTGATCCAAGGGCTTCATATGCTTTACATATAGATAATACCTATAAAAGGAATCAAAAACAATAGCTGATTAAGCACATCAAATGATTAGAGAGGTGTTCATACACCACAAAATCTCGTAAGAGACTTTGATAGTTTTAACAATTGATTTGAAATGAGTTTGATCCAAGGGCTTCATATGCTTTACATATACCTAATACCTATAACAGGAATCAAAAACAATAGCTAATTAAGCACATCAAATGATTTGAAAGGTGTTAATAGACCACAAAATCTCGTAAGAGACTATGATAGTTTTAACCTTTGATTTGAAATGAGTTTGATCGAAGGGCTTGATATGCTTTACATATACCTAATACCTATGAAAGGAATAAAAAACAATAGGTAATTAAGCACATCAAATGATTTGAAAGGTGTTCATACATCACAAAATCTCGTAAGAGACTATGATATATTTAACCGTTGATTTGAAATAAGTTTGATCCAAGGGCTTCATATGCTTTACATATACCTAATACCTATGAAAGGAATAAAAAACAATAGGTAATTAAGCACATCAAATGATTTGAAAGGTGTTCATACATCACAAATTCTCGTAAGAGACTATTATAGATTTAACCTTTGATTTGAAATGAGTTTGATTCAAGGGATTCATATGCTTTACATATACCTAATACCTATAAAAGTAATAAAAAACAATAGCTAATTAAGCACATCAAATGATTAGAGTGGTGTTTATACACCAAAAAAATCTCCTAAGAGACTATGATAGTTTTAACCTTTTATTTGAAATGAGTTTGATCCAAGGGTTTCATATGCTTTACATATACCTAACACCTATAAAACTAATCGTAAACAATAGCTAATTAAGCACATCAAATGATTTGAAAGGTGTTCATACACCACAAAATCTCGTAAGAGACTATGATAGTTTTAACCTTTGATTTGAAATGAATTTGATCCAAGGGCTTGATATGCTTTACATATACCTAATACCTAGGAAAGTAATAAAAAATAATAGGTAATTAAGAATATCAAATGATTTAGAAGGTGTTCATACATCACAAAATCTCGTAAGAGACTATGATAGTTTTAACCTTTGATTTGAAATGAAATTGATCCAAGGGCTTGATATGATTGACATATACCTAATACCTATGAAAGGAATCAAAAACAAGAGGTAATTAAGCACATCAAATGATTTGAAAGGTTTTCATATATCACAAAATCTCGTAGGAGATTATGATAGATTTAACCTTTGATTTGAAATGAGTTTGATCCAAGGGCTTCATATGCTTTACATATACCTAATACCTATAAAAGGAATCAAAAACAATAGCTAATTAAGCACATCAAATGATTAGAGTGGTGTTTATACACCAAAAAAATCTCGTAAGAGAATATGGTAGTTTTAACCTTTGATTTGAAATGAGTTTGATCGAAGGGCTTGATATGCTATACATATACCCAATACCTATGAAACGAATCAAAAACAATCGGTAATTAAGTACATCAAATGATTTGAAATGTGTTCATACATCACAAAATCTCGTAAGAGACTATGATAGATTTAACCTTTGATTTGAAATGAGTTTGATTCAAGGGCTTCATATGCTTTACATATATCTAATACCTATAAAAGGAATAAAAAACAATAGCTAATTAAGCACATCAAATGATTAGAGTGGTGTTTATACACCAAAAAAATCTCGTAAGAGACTATGATAGTTTTAACCTTTTATTTGAAATGATTTTTATCCAAGGGCTTCATATTCTTTACATATACCTAACACCTATAAAACTAATCGTTAACAATAGCTAATTAAGCACATGAAATGATTTGAAAGGTGTTCATACACCACAAAATCTCGTAAGAGACTATGATAGTTTTAACCTTTGATTTGAAATGAATTTGATCCAAGGGCTTGATATGCTTTACATATACCTAATACCTAGGAAAGGAATCAAAAATAATAGGTAATTAAGCATATCAAATGATTTAAAAGGTGTTCATACATCACAAAATCTCGTAAGAGACTATGATAGTTTTAACCTTTGATTTGAAATGAATTTAATCCAAGGGCATCATATGCTTTACATATACCTAATACCTATAAAAGGAATAAAAAACAATAGCTAATTAAGCACATCAAATGATTTGAAAGGTGTTCATACACCACAAAATCTCGTAAGAGACTATGATAGTTTTAACCTTTGATTTGAAATGAGTTTGATCCAAGGGCTTCATATGCTTTACATATACCTAATACATATGAAAGGAATAAAAAACAATAGTTAATTAAGCATATCAAATGATTTGAAAGGTGTTCATACATCACAAAATCTCGTGAGAGACTATGACAGTTTTAACCTTTGATTTGAAATGAGTTTGATCCAAGGGCTTCATATTCTTTACATATACCTAATACATATGAAGGGAATAAAAAACAATAGGTAATTAAGCATATCAAATGATTTGAAAGGTGTTCATACATCACAAAATCTCGTGAGAGACAATGATAGTTTTAACCTTTGATTTGAAATGAGTGTGATCCAAGGGCTTCATATGCTTTACATATACCTAATACATATGAAAGGAATAAAAAACAATAGGTAATTAATCATATCAAATGATTTGAAAGGTGTTCATACATCACAAAATCTCGTGAGAGACTATGATAGTTTTAACCTTTGATTTGAAATGAGTTTGATCCAAGGGCTTCATATTCTTTACATATACCTAATACCTATAAAACGAATAAAAAACAATAGCTTATTAAGCATATCAAATGATTAGAGATGTGTTCATACACCAAAAAATCTCGTAAGAGACTATGATATTTTTAACCTTTGATTTGAAATGAATTTGATCCAAGGGCTTGATATGCTTTACATATATCTAATACCTATGAAAGGAATTAAAAACAATAGCTAATTAAGCACATAAAATGATTAGAGAGGTGTTTATACACCCAAAAATCTCGTAAGAGACTATGATAGTTTTAATCTTTGATTTGAAATGAGGTTGATCCAAGGTCTTCATATGTTTTACATATACGTAACAACTATAAATGGAATCATAAACAATAGCTAATTAAGCACACCAAATGATTTGAAAGGTGTTCATACACCACAAAATCTCGTAATAGACTGATAGTTTAACCTGATTTGAAATGAATTTGATCCAAGGGCTTGATATGCTTTACATATACCTAATACATATGAAAGGAATAAAAAACAATAGGTAACTAAGCATATTAAATGATTTGAAAGGTGTTCATACATCACAAAATCTCGTAAGAGACTATGATAGTTTTAACGTATGATTTGAAATGAGTTTAATCCAAGGGCATCATATGCTTTACATATACCGAATACCTATAAAAGGAATAAAAACAATAGCTAATTAAGCACATCAAATGATTTGAAAGGTGTTCATACACCACAAAATCTCGTAAGAGACTATGATAGTTTTAACCTTTGATTATAAATGAAATTGATCCAAGGGCTTGATATGATTGACATATACCTAATACCTATGAAAGGAATCAAAAACAAGAGGTAATTTAGCACATCAAATGATTTGAAAGGTTTTCATATATCACAAAATCTCGTAAGAGATTATGATAGATTTAACCTTTGATTTGAAATGAGTTTGATCCAAGGGCTTCATATGCTTTACATATACCTAATACCTATAAAAGGAATAAAAAACAATAGCTAATTAAGCACATCAAATGATTAGAGAGGTTTTCATACACCACAAAATCTCGTAAGAGACTTTGATTGTTTTAACAATTGATTTGAAATGAGTTTGATCCAAGGGCTTCATATGCTTTACATATAACTAACACCTATAAAAGGAATCAAAAATAATAGCTAATTAAGCACATCAAATGATTGGAAAGGTGATAATAGACCACAAAATCTCGTAAGAGACTACGATAGTTTTAACCTTTGATTTGAAATGAATTTGATCCAAGGGCTTGATATGCTTTACATATACCTAATACCTAGGAAAGGAATAAAAAACACTAGGTAATTAAGCACATCAAATGATTTGAAAGGTGTTCATACATCACAAAATCTCGTAAGAGACTATGATATATTTAACCTTTCATTTGAAATAAGTTTGATCCAAGGGCTTCATATGCTTTACATATACCTAATACCTATGAAAGGAATCAAAAACAATAGCTAATTAAGCACATCAAATGATTAGAGTGGTGTTTATACACCAAAAAAATCTCGTAAGAGACTATGATAGTTTTAACCTTTGATTTGAAATAAGTTTGATCCAAGGGCTTCATATGCTTTACATATACCTAATACCTATAAAAGGAATGAAAGACAATAGCTAATTAAGCACATCAAATGATTAGAGTGGTGTTTCTACACCAAAAAAATCTCGTAAGAGAATATGGTAGTTTTAACCTTTGATTTGAAATGAGTTTGATCGAAGGGCTTGATATGGTTTACATATACCCAATACCTATGAAACGAATCAAAAACAATAGGTAATTAAGCACATCAAATGATTTGAAAGGTGTTCATACATCACAAAATCTCGTAAGAGACTATGATAGATTTAACCTTTGATTTGAAATGAGTTTGATCCAAGGGCTTCATATTCTTTACATATACCTAATACCTATAAAAGGAATAAAAAATAATAGCTTATTAAGCATATCAAATGATTAGAGATGTGTTCATACACCAAAAAATCTCGTAAGAGACTATGATATTTTTAACCTTTGATTTGAAATGAATTTCATCCAAGGGCTTGATATGCTTTACATATATCTAATACCTATGAAAGGAATTAAAAAAAATAGCTAATTAAGCACATAAAATGATTAGAGAGGTGTTTATACACCCAAAAATCTCGTAAGAGACTATGATAGTTTTAATCTTTGATTTGAAATGAGGTTGATCCAAGGGCTTCATATGTTTTACATATACGTAACAACTATAAATGGAATCATAAACAATAGCTAATTAAGCACACCAAATGATTTGAAAGGTGTTCATACACCACAAAATCTCGTAATAGACTATGAAATTTACAAAAGAATTTGATCCAAGGGCTTGATATGCTTTACATATACCTAATACATATGAAAGGAATAAAAAACAATAGGTAATTAAGCATATTAAATGATTTGAAAGGTGTTCATACATCACAAAATCTCGTAAGAGACTATGATAGTTTTAACGTATGATTTGAAATGAATTTAATCCAAGGGCATCATATGCTTTACATATACCGAATACCTATAAAAGGAATAAAAACAATAGCTAATTAAGCACATCAAATGATTTGAAAGGTGTTCATACACCACAAAATCTCGTAAGAGACTATGATAGTTTTAACCTTTGATTTGAAATGAAATTGATCCAAGGGCTTGATATGATTTACATATACCTAATACCTATGAAAGGAATCAAAAACAATAGGTAATTAAGCACATCAAATGATTTGAAAGGTTTTCATATATCACAAAATCTCGTAAGAGATTATGATAGATTTAACCTTTGATTTGGAATGAGTTTGATCCAAGGGCTTCATATGCTTTACATATACCTAATACCTATAAAAGGAATCAAAAACAATAGCTAATTAAGCACATCAAATGATTAGAGAGGTGTTCATACACCACAAAATCTCGTAAGGGACTTTGATAGTTTTAACAATTGATTTGAAATGAGTTTGATACAAGGGCTTCATATGCTTTACATATAACTAACACCTATAAAAGGAATCAAAAATAATAGCTAATTAAGCACATCAAATGATTGGAAAGGTGATAATAGACCACAAAATCTCGTAAGAGACTACGATAGTTTTAACCTTTGATTTGAAATGAATTTGATCCAAGGGCTTGATATGCTTTACATATACCTAATACCTAGGAAAGGAATCAAAAACAATAGGTAATTAAGCATATCACATGATTTAAAAGGTTTTCTTACATCAAAAAATCTCGTAAGAGACTATGATAGTTTTAACCTTTGATTTGAAATGAATTTAATCCAAGGGCATCATATGCTTTACATATACCTAATACCTATAAAAGGAATAAAAAACAATAGCTAATTAAGCACATCAAATGATTTGAAAGGTGTTCATACACCACAAAATCTTGTAAGACACTATGATAGTTTTATCCTTTGATTTAAAATGAGTTTGATCGAAGGGCTTGATATGCTTTACATATACCTAATACCTATAAAAGGAATAAAAAACAATAGGTAATTAAGCACATCAAATGATTTGAAAGGTGTTCATACATCACAAAATCTCGTAAGAGACTATGATATATTTAACCTTTCATTTGAAATAAGTTTGATCCAAGGGCTTCATATGCTTTACATATACCTAATACCTATGAAAGGAATAAAAAACAATAGGTAATTAAGCATATCAAATGATTTGAAAGGTGTTCATACATCACAAAATCTCGTAAGAGACTATGATAGATTTCACCTTTGAATTGAAATGAATTTAATCCCAGGCCATCATATGCTTTACATATACCTAATACCTATAAAAGGAATAAAAAACAATAGCTAATTAAGCACATCAAATGATTTGAAAGGTGTTCATACACCACAAAATCTCGTAAGAGACTATGATAGTTTTAACCTTTGATTTGAAATGAGTTTGACCCTAGGGCTTCATATGCTTTACATATACCTAACAGCTATAAAAGGAATAAAAAACAATAGCTAATTAAGCACATTAATGATTAGAGAGGTGTTCATACCCCACAAAATCTCCTAAGAGACTATGATAGTTTTAACCTTTGATTTGAAATGAGTTTGATCCAAGGGCTTCATATGCTTTACATATACCTAATACATATGAAGGGAATAAAAAACAATAGGTAATTGAGCATATCAAATGATTTGAAAGGTGTTCATACATCACAAAATCTCGTGAGAGACAATGATAGTTTTAACCTTTGATTTGAAATGAGTGTGATCCAAGGGCTTCATATGCTTTACATATACCAAATACATATGAAAGGAATAAAAACCAATAGGTAATTAAGCATATCAAATGATTTGAAAGGTGTTCATACATCACAAAATCTCGTGAGAAACTATGATAGTTTTAACCTTTGATTTGAAATGAGTTTGATCCAAGGGCTTCAGATTCTTTACATATACCTAATACCTATAAAATGAATAAAAAAAAATAGCTTATTAAGCATATCAAATGATTAGAGATGTGTTCATACACCAAAAAATCTCGTAAGAGACTATGATATTTTTAACCTTTGATTTGAAATGAATTTGATCGAAGGGCTTGATATGCTTTACATATCTCTAATACCTATGAAAGGAATTAAAAACAATAGCTAATTAAGCACATAAAATGATTAGAGAGGTGTTTATACACCCAAAAATCTCGTAAGAGACTATGATAGTTTTAATCTTTGATTTGAAATGAGTTTTTAAATAAACAAAAAAAAAAAAAATAAAATAAAAAAAAATAAAAATAAAACAAAACAAATAATTAAAAGATTTTTAAAAACCACAAAATCTCGTAATAGACGAAATGAAGTTGATCCAAGGGCTTGATATGCTTTACATATACCTAATACCTATAAAAAGAATAAAAAACAATAGGTAATTAAGCACATCAAATGATTTGAAAGGTGTTCATACATCACAAAATCTCGTAAGAGACTATGATATATTTAACCTTTCATTTGAAATAAGTTTGATCCAGGGGCTTCATATGCTTTACATATACCTAATACCTATGAAAGGAATCAAAAACAATAGCTAATTAAGCACATCAAATGATTAGAGTGGTGTTTATACACCAAAAAAATCTCGTAAGAGACTATGATAGTTTTAACCTTTGATTTGAAATAAGTTTCATCCAAGGGCTTCATATGCTTTACATATACCTAATACCTATAAAAGGAATCAAAAACAATAGCTAATTAAGCACATCAAATGTTTAGAGTGGTGTTTATACACCAAAAAAATCTCGTAAGAGAATATGGTAGTTTTAACCTTTGATTTGAAATGAGTTTGATCGAAGGGCTTGATATGCTTTACATATACCCAGTACCTATGAAACGAATCAAAAACAATAGGTAATTAAGCACATCAAATGATTTGAAAGGTGTTCATACATCACAAAATCTCGTAAGAGACTATGATAGTTTTAACCTTTGATTTGAAATGAGTTTGATCCAAGGGCTTCATATTCTTTACATATACCTAATACCTATAAAAGGAATAAAAAACAATAGCTTATTAAGCATATCAAATGATTAGAGATGTGTTCATACACCAAAAAATCTCGTAAGAGACTATGATATTTTTAACCTTTGATTTGAAATGAATTTGATCGAAGGGCTTGATATGCTTTACATATATCTAATACCTATGAAAGGAATTAAAAACAATAGCTAATTAAGCACATCAAATGATTAGAAAGGTGTTTATACACCACAAAATCTCGTAAGAGACTATGATAGTTTTAACCTTTGATTTGAAATGAGGTTGATCCAAGGGCTTCATATGTTTTACATATACGTAACAACTATAAATGGAATCATAAACAATAGCTAATTAAGCACACCAAATGATTTGAAAGGTGTTCATACACCACAAAATCTCGTAATAGACTATGATAGTTTTAACCTTTGATTTGAAATGAGTTTGATCCAAGGGCTTCATATGCTTTACATATACCTAATACATATGAAGGGAATAAAAAACAATAGGTAATTGAGCATATCAAATGATTTGAAAGGTGTTCATACATCACAAAATCTCGTGAGAGACAATGATAGTTTTAACCTTTGATTTGAAATGAGTGTGATCCAAGGGCTTCATATGCTTTACATATACCAAATACATATGAAAGGAATAAAAACAATAGGTAATTAAGCATATCAAATGATTTGAAAGGTGTTCATACATCACAAAATCTCGTGAGATACTATGATAGTTTTAACCTTTGATTTGAAATGAGTTTGATCCAAGGGCTTCAGATTCTTTACATATACCTAATACCTATAAAATGAATAAAAAAAATAGCTTATTAAGCATATCAAATGATTAGAGATGTGTTCATACACCAAAAAATCTCGTAAGAGACTATGATATTTTTAACCTTTGATTTGAAATGAATTTGATCGAAGGGCTTGATATGCTTTACATATATCTAATACCTATGAAAGGAATTAAAAACAATAGCTAATTAAGCACATAAAATGATTAGAGAGGTGTTTATACACCCAAAAATCTCGTAAGAGACTATGATAGTTTTAATCTTTG
Organism: Patellifolia procumbens; assembly: GCA_947645195.1. Taxonomy (NCBI): domain Eukaryota; kingdom Viridiplantae; phylum Streptophyta; class Magnoliopsida; order Caryophyllales; family Amaranthaceae; genus Patellifolia; species Patellifolia procumbens. The sequence continues at coordinate 110,444 of CANSGD010001503.1, read as the reverse complement.
ATTTGAAATGAGGTTGATCCAAGGCTTTTTTTTTATACTAACAACCAAAAAAAAAACAAAAAAAAAAACCAAAAAAACCCCCCCCAAATAATTAAAAATTTTCCCAACCCCCCAAAATCTCCTAATAGACTGAAATAATTACAAGCTTGATATGCTTTACATATACCTAATACCTATAAAAGGAATAAAAAACAATAGGTAATTAAGCACATCAAATGATTTGAAAGGTGTTCATACATCACAAAATCTCGTAAGAGACTATGATATATTTAACCTTTCATTTGAAATAAGTTTGATCCAGGGGCTTCATATGCTTTACATATACCTAATACCTATGAAAGGAATCAAAAACAATAGCTAATTAAGCACATCAAATGATTAGAGAGGTGTTTATACACCACAAAATCTCGTAAGAGACTATGATAGTTTTAACCTTTGATTTGAAATAAGTTTCATCCAAGGGCTTCATATGCTTTACATATACCTAATACCTATAAAAGGAATCAAAAACAATAGGTAATTAAGCACATCAAATGATTAGAGTGGTGTTTATACACCAAAAAAATCTCGTAAGAGAATATGGTAGTTTTAACCTTTGATTTGAAATGAGTTTGATCGAAGGGCTTGATATGCTTTACATATACCCAGTACCTATGAAACGAATCAAAAACAATAGGTAATTAAGCACATCAAATGATTTGAAAGGTGTTCATACACCACAAAATCTCGTAAGAGACTATGATAGTTTTAACCTTTGATTTGAAATGAGTTTGATCCAAGGGCTTCATATTCTTTACATATACCTAACACCTATAAAAGGAATCAAAAACAATAGCTAATTAAGCATATCAAATGATTAGAGAGGTGTTCATACACCACAAAATCTCGTAAGAGACTATGATAGTTTTAACCTTTGATTTGAAATGAATTTGATCCAAGGGCTTGATATGCTTTACATATATCTAATACCTATGAAAGGAATTAAAAACAATAGCTAATTAAGCACATCAAATGATTAGAGAGGTGTTTATACACCACAAAATCTCGTAAGAGACTATGATAGTTTTAACCTTTGATTTGAAATGAGGTTGATCCAAGGGCTTCATATGCTTTACATATACCTAACACCTATAAATGGAATCATAAACAATAGCTAATTAAGCACACCAAATGATTTGAAAGGTGTTCATACACCACAAAATCTCGTAATAGACTATGATAGTTTTAACCTTTGATTTGAAATGAGTTTGATCCAAGGGCTTCATATGCTTTACATATACCTAATACCTATAAAAGGAATGAAAAACAATAGGTAATTGAGCATATCAAATGATTTGAAAGGTGTTCATACATCACAAAATCTCGTAAGAGACAATGATAGTTTTAACCTTTGATTTGAAATGAGTGTGATCCAAGGGCTTCATATGCTTTACATATACCCAATACCTATGAAAGGAATAAAAAACAATAGGTAATTAAGCATATCAAATGATTTGAAAGGTGTTCATACATCACAAAATCTCGTAAGAGACTATGATAGTTTTAACCTTTGATTTGAAATGAGTTTGATCCAAGGGCTTCATATTCTTTACATATACCTAATACCTATAAAAGGAATAAAAAATAATAGCTTATTAAGCATATCAAATGATTAGAGATGTGTTCATACACCAAAAAATCTCGTAAGAGACTATGATATTTTTAACCTTTGATTTGAAATGAATTTCATCCAAGGGCTTGATATGCTTTACATATATCTAATACCTATGAAAGGAATTAAAAACAATAGCTAATTAAGCACATAAAATGATTAGAGAGGTGTTTATACACCCAAAAATCTCGTAAGAGACTATGATAGTTTTAATCTTTGATTTGAAATGAGGTTGATCCAAGGGCTTGATATGCTTTACATATACCTAATACCTATAAAAGAATAATAAACAATAGGTAATTAAGCACATCAAATGATTTGAAAGGTGTTCATACACCACAAAATCTCGTAAGAGACTATGATATATTTAACCTTTCATTTGAAATAAGTTTGATCCAAGGGCTTCATATGCTTTACATATACCTAATACCTATGAAAGGAATCAAAAACAATAGGTAATTAAGCATATCAAATGATTAGAGTGGTGTTTATACACCAAAAAATCTCGTAAGAGACTATGATAGTTTTAACCTTTGATTTGAAATAAGTTTAATCCAAGGGCATCATATGCTTTACATATACCTAATACCTATAAAAAGGAATCAAAAACAATAGCTAATTAAGCACATCAAATGATTTGAGTGGTGTTTATACACCACAAAATCTCGTAAGAGACTATGGTAGTTTTAACCTTTGATTTGAAATGAGTTTGATCCAAGGGCTTGATATGCTTTACATATACCCAGTACCTATGAAACGAATCAAAAACAATAGGTAATTAAGCACATCAAATGATTTGAAAGGTGTTCATACATCACAAAATCTCGTAAGAGACTATGATAGTTTTAACCTTTGATTTGAAATGAGTTTGATCCAAGGGCTTCATATTCTTTACATATACCTAATACCTATAAAAGGAATAAAAAACAATAGCTTATTAAGCATATCAAATGATTAGAGATGTGTTCATACACCAAAAAATCTCGTAAGAGACTATGATATTTTTAACCTTTGATTTGAAATGAATTTGATCGAAGGGCTTGATATGCTTTACATATATCTAATACCTATGAAAGGAATTAAAAACAATAGCTAATTAAGCACATAAAATGATTAGAGAGGTGTTTATACACCCAAAAATCTCGTAAGAGACTATGATAGTTTTAATCTTTGATTTGAAATGAGGTTGATCCAAGGGCTTCATATGTTTTACATATACGTAACAACTATAAATGGAATCATAAACAATAGCTAATTAAGCACACCAAATGATTTGAAAGGTGTTCATACACCACAAAATCTCGTAATAGACTGAAATGAATTTGATCCAAGGGCTTGATATGCTTTACATATACCTAATACATATGAAAGGAATAAAAAACAATAGGTAATTAAGCATATTAAATGATTTGAAAGGTGTTCATACATCACAAAATCTCGTAAGAGACTATGATAGTTTTAACGTATGATTTGAAATGAATTTAATCCAAGGGCATCATATGCTTTACATATACCGAATACCTATAAAAAGGAATAAAAACAATAGCTAATTAAGCACATCAAATGATTTGAAAGGTGTTCATACACCACAAAATCTCGTAAGAGACTATGATAGTTTTAACCTTTGATTTGAAATGAAATTGATCCAAGGGCTTGATATGATTTACATATACCTAATACCTATGAAAGGAATCAAAAACAAGAGGTAATTAAGCACATCAAATGATTTGAAAGGTTTTCATATATCACAAAATCTCGTAAGAGATTATGATAGATTTAACCTTTGATTTGAAATGAGTTTGATCCAAGGGCTTCATATGCTTTACATATACCTAATACCTATAAAAGGAATCAAAAACAATAGCTAATTAAGCACATCAAATGATTAGAGAGGTGTTCATACACCACAAAATCTCGTAAGAGACTTTGATAGTTTTAACAATTGATTTGAAATGAGTTTGATCCAAGGGCTTCATATGCTTTACATATAACTAACACCTATGAAAGGAATCAAAAATAATAGCTAATTAAGCACATCAAATGATTGGAAAGGTGATAATAGACCACAAAATCTCGTAAGAGACTACGATAGTTTTAACCTTTGATTTGAAATGAATTTGATCCAAGGGCTTGATATGCTTTACATATACCTAATACCTAGGAAAGGAATCAAAAACAATAGGTAATTAAGCATATCAAATGATTTAAAAGGTTTTCTTACATCACAAAATCTCGTAAGAGACTATGATAGTTTTAACCTTTGATTTGAAATGAATTTAATCCAAGGGCATCATATGCTTTACATATACCTAATACCTATAAAAGGAATAAAAAACAATAGCTAATTAAGCACATCAAATGATTTGAAAGGTGTTCATTCACCACAAAATCTCGTAAGAGACTATGATAGTTTTAACCTTTGATTTAAAATGAGTTTGATCGAAGGGCTTGATATGCTTTACATATACCTAATACCTATAAAAAGAATAAAAAACAATAGGTAATTAAGCACATCAAATGATTTGAAAGGTGTTCATACATCACAAAATCTCGTAAGAGACTATGATATATTTAACCTTTCATTTGAAATAAGTTTGATCCAAGGGCTTCATATGCTTTACATATACCTAATACCTATGAAAGGAATCAAAAACAATAGCTAATTAAGCACATCAAATGATTAGAGTGGTGTTTATACACCAAAAAAATCTCGTAAGAGACTATGATAGTTTTAACCTTTGATTTGAAATGAGTTTGATCCAAGGGCTTCATATGCTTTACATATAACTAACACCTATAAAAGGAATCAAAAATAATAGCTAATTAAGCACATCAAATGATTGGAAAGGTGATAATAGACCACAAAATCTCGTAAGAGACTACGATAGTTTTAACCTTTGATTTGAAATGAATTTGATCCAAGGGCTTGATATGTATTAGATATATTTAAAATATGAAGTCCTTGGATCAACCTAAATTCAAATCAAAGGGTAAAACCGTCATAGTCTCTAAGGCGATTTGTGGTGTATCAACACCTTTCAAATCATTTATTTTGTAAAGAACTACCATATATTTTTGAGTCCTTGAATAGGTATTAGATATATTTAAAGCATATGGAGCCCTTGGATCAAACTCAATTCAAATTAAAGGGTAAAACCGTCATAGTCTCTTAGGCGATTTGTGGTGTATGAACACCTTTCAAATTTTTTTGTTGTGAATATTTACAAAATAATTCTGACTCCTTGAATATGTATTAGATATATTTAAAGCATATGAAGCCCTAGGATCAAACTCAATTTAATCAAAGTGTAAAACCGTCATAGTCTCTTAGGCGATTTGTGGTGTATAAACACCTTTCAAATCATTTGTGGTGCTTAATTACCAAATGTTTATAACTGCTTGAATCGGTATTAGATGTATTTCAATCATATGAAGTCCTTGGATCAACCTAAATTCAAATCCAAGGGTAAAACCGTTATAGTCTCTTAGGCGATTTGTGGTGTATGAACACCTTTCAAATCATTTTGTTGTACAGAACTACCAAATATTTTTGAGTCCTTGAATAGGTTTTACATCTATTTAAAGCATATCAAGCCCTTGCATCAAACTCAATACAAATCAAGGGGTAAAACCGTCATAGTCTCTTAGGCGATTTGTGGTGTATGAAAACCTTTCAAATCATTTTGTTGTGAATAATTACCAAATATTTATGACTCCTTGAATAGGTATTAGATATATTTAAAGCATATGAAGCCCTTGGATCAAACTCAATTCAAATCAAAGGGTAAAATCGTCATAGTCTCTAAGGCGATTTGTGGTGTATGAACACCTTTCAAATCATTTTGTTATGAATAATTACCAAATATTTATGAGTCCTTGAATAGGTATTATATCTATTTAAAGCATATGAAGCCCTTGGATCAAACTCAATTCAAATTAATGGATAAACCGTCATAGTCTCTTACGCGATTTGTGGTGTATGAACACCTTTCAAATCATTTGTGGTGCTTAATTACCTAATTTTTATAACTGCTTGAATCGGTATTAGATATATTTCAATCATATGAAGTCCTTGGATCAACCTAAATTCAAATCAAAGGGTAAAACCGTCATAGTCTCTAAGGCGATTTGTGGTGTATGAACACCTTTCAAATCATTTTTTTGTAAAGAACTACCATATATTTTTGAGTCCTTGAATAGGTATTAGATATAAGCATATGGAGCCCTTGGATCAAACTCAATTCAAATTAAAGGGTAAAACCGTCATAGTCTGTTAGGCGATTTGTGGTGTATGAACACCTTTCAAATCATTTTTTGTTGTGAATATTTACCAAACAAATTTTGACTCCTTGAATAGGTATTAGATATATTTAAAGCATATGAAGCCCTTGGATCAAACTCAATTTAAATCAAAGGGTAAAACCGTCATAGTCTCTTAGGCGATTTGTGGTGTATGAAAACCTTTCAAATCATTTTGTTGTGAATAATTACCAAAAATTTTTGAGTCCTTGAATAGGTATTAGATATATTTAAAGCATATGAAGCCCTTGGATCAAACTCAATTCAAATCAATGGATAAACCGTCATAGTCTCTTACGCGATTTGTGGTGTATGAACACCTTTCAAATCATTTGTGGTGCTTAATTACCTAATGTTTATAACTGATTGAATCGGTATTAGATATATTTCAATCATATGAAGTCCTTGGATCAACCTAAATTCAAATCAAAGGGTAAAACCGTCATAGTCTCTAAGGCGATTTGTGGTGTATCAACACCTTTCAAATCATTTTTTTTGTAAAGAACTACCATATATTTTTGAGTCCTTGAATAGGTATTAGATATATTTAAAGCATATGGAGCCCTTGGATCAAACTCAATTCAAATTAAAGGGTAAAACCGTCATAGTCTCTTAGGCGATTTGTGGTGTATGAACACCTTTCAAATTTTTTTGTTGTGAATATTTACAAAATAATTCTGACTCCTTGAATATGTATTAGATATATTTAAAGCATATGAAGCCCTAGGATCAAACTCAATTTAATCAAAGTGTAAAACCGTCATAGTCTCTTAGGCGATTTGTGGTGTACGAACTCCTTTTAAATCATTTTTTTTGTTAATTACCAAATATTTTTGACTCCTTTAATGGGTATTAGATATATTTCAATCATATGAAGCCCTTGGATTAAACTTATTTCATATCAAAGGATAAAACCGTCATAGTCTCTTAGGCGATTTGTGGTGTATGAAAACCTTTCAAATCATTTTGTTGTGAATAATTACAAAATATTTTTGAGTCCTTGAATAGGTATTAGATATATTTAAAGCATATGAAGCCCTTGGATCAAACTCAATTCAAATCAATGGATAAAACCGTCATAGTCTCTTAGGCGATTTGTGGTGTATGAACACCTTTCAAATCATTTGTGGTGCTTAATTACCAAATGTTTATAACTGCTTGAATCGGTATTAGATATATTTCAATCATATGATGTCCTTGGATCAACCTAAATTCAAATCCAAGGGTAAAACCGTCATAGTCTCTTAGGCGATTTGTGGTGTATGAACACCTTTCAAATCATTTTGTTGTAAAGAACTACCAAATATTTTTGAGTCCTTGAATAGGTATTAGATCTATTTAAAGCATATCAAGCCCTTGCATCAAACTCAATACAAATCAAGGGGTAAAACCGTCATAGTCTCTTAGGGGATTTGTGGTGCATGAAAAATTTCAAATCATTTTGTTGTGAATATTTATAAAATATTTATAAAATATTTATGACTCCTTGAATAAGTATCAGACATATTTAAAGCATATGAAGCTCTTGGATCAAACTCAATTTAAATCAAAGGGTAAAGCTGTCATAGTCTATTATGTAATTTGTGGTGTATGAACACCTTTCAAATCATTTTGTTAAAAATAATTACCAAATATTTTTGAGTCCTTGAATAGGTATTAGATCTATTTAAAGCATATCAAGCCCTTGGATCAAACTCAATTCAAATTAAAGGGTAAAACCGTCATAGTCTCTTAGGAGATTTGTGGTGTATGAACACCTTTCAAATCTTTTTTTGTGCTTTATTACCAAATATTTTTGACACCTTTAATATCTATTAGATATATTTCAATCATATGAAGACCTTGGATCAAACTGATTTCATATCAAAGGGTAAAACCATCATAGTCTATTAGGCGATTTGTGGTGTATAAAAACCTTTGAAATCATTTTGTTGTGAATAATTACCAAAAAATTTTGAGTCCTTGAATAGGTATTAGATAAATTTAAAGCATATGAAGCCCTTGGATATAACTCAATTCAAATCAAAGGGTAAAATCGTCATAGTCTCTAAGGCGATTTGTGGTGTATGAACACCTTTCAAATCATTTTGTTATGAATAATTACCAAATATTTATGAGTCCTTGAATAGGTATTAGATATATTTAAAGCATATGAAGCCCTTGGATCAAACTCAATTCAAATCAATGGATAAACCGTCATAGTCTCTTACGCGATTTGTGGTGTATGAACACCTTTCAAATCATTTGTGGTGCTTAATTACCTAATTTTCATAACTGCTTGAATCGGTATTAGATATATTTCAATCATATGAAGTCCTTGGATCAACCTAAATTCAAATCCAAGGGTAAAACCGTCATAGTCTCTTAGGCGATTTGTGGTGTATGAACACCTTTCAAATCATTTTGTTGTAAAGAACTACCAAATATTTTTGAGTCCTTGAATAGGTATTAGATATATTTAAAGCATATGGAGCCCTTGGATCAAACTCAATTCAAATTAAAGGGTAAAACCGTCATAGTCTCTTAGGCGATTTGTGGTGTATGAAAACCTTTCAAATCATTTTGTTGTGAATAATTACAAAATTTTTTTGAGTCCTTGAATAGGTATTAGATATATTTAAAGCATATGAAGCCCTTGGATCAAACTCAATTCAAATCAATGGATAAAACCGTCATAGTCTCTTAGGCGATTTGTGGTGTATGAACACGTTTCAAATCATTTGTGGTGCTTAATTACCAAATGTTTATAACTGCTTGAATCGGTATTAGATATATTTCAATCATATGAAGTCCTTGGATCAACCTAAATTCAAATCCAAGGGTAAAACCGTCATAGTCTCTTAGGCGATTTGTGGTGTATGAACACCTTTCAAATCATTTTGTTGTAAAGAACTACCAAATATTTTTGAGTCCTTGAATAGGTATTAGATCTATTTAAAGCATATCAAGCCCTTGCATCAAACTCAATACAAATCAAGGGGTAAAACCGTCATAGTCTCTTAGGGGATTTGTGGTGTATGAAAAATTTCAAATCATTTTGTTGTGAATATTTATAAAATATTTATGACTCCTTGAATCAGTATCAGACATATTAAAAGCATATGAAGCTCTTGGATCAAACTAAATTTAAATCAAAGGGTAAAGCCGTCATAGTCTATTATGTAATTTGTGGTGTATGAACACCTTTCAAATCATTTTGTTAAAAATAATTACCAAATATTTTTGAGTCCTTGAATAGGTATTAGATCTATTTAAAGCATATCAAGCCCTTGGATCAAACTCAATTCAAATTAAAGGGTAAAACCGTCATAGTCTCTTAGGAGATTTGTGGTGTATGAACACCTTTCAAATCTTTTTTTGTGCTTAATTACCAAATATTTTTGACTCCTTTAATATCTATTAGATATATTTCAATCATATGAAGACCTTGGATCAAACTGATTTCATATCAAAGGGTAAAACCATCATAGTCTATTAGGCGACTTGTGGTGTATAAAAACCTTTGAAATCATTTTGTTGTGAATAATTACCAAAAAAATTTGAGTCCTTGAATAGGTATTAGATAAATTTAAAGCATATGAAGCCCTTGGATATAACTCAATTAAAATCAAAGGGTAAAATCGTCATAGTCTCTAAGGCGATTTGTGGTGTATGAACACCTTTCAAATCATTTTGTTATGAATAATTACCAAATATTTATGAGTCCTTGAATAGGTATTATATATATTTAAAGCATATGAAGCCCTTGGATCAAACTCAATTCAAATTAATGGATAAACCGTCATAGTCTCTTACGCGATTTGTGGTGTATGAACACCTTTCAAATCATTTGTGGTGCTTAATTACCTAATTTTTATAACTGCTTGAATCGGTATTAGATATATTTCAATCATATGAAGTCCTTGGATCAACCTAAATTCAAATCAAAGGGTAAAACCGTCATAGTCTCTAAGGCGATTTGTGGTGTATGAACACCTTTCAAATCATTTTTTTGTAAAGAACTACCATATATTTTTGAGTCCTTGAATAGGTTTTAGATATAAGCATATGGAGCCCTTGGATCAAACTCAATTCAAATTAAAGGGTAAAACCGTCATAGTCTCTTAGGCGATTTGTGGTGTATGAAAACCTTTGAAATCATTTTATTGTGAATAATTACCAAAAAATTTTGAGTCCTTGAATAGGTATTAGATAAATTTAAAGCATATGAAGCCCTTGGATATAACTCAATTCAAATCAAAGGGTAAAATCGTCATAGTCTCTAAGGCGATTTGTGGTGTATGAACACCTTTCAAATCATTTTGTTATGAATAATTACCAAATATGTATGAGTCCTTGAATAGGTATTAGATATATTTAAAGCATATGAAGCCCTTGGATCAAACTCAATTCAAATCAATGGATAAACCGTCATAGTCTCTTACGCGATTTGTGGTGTATGAACACCTTTCAAATCATTTGTGGTGCTTAATTACCTAATGTTTATAACTGATTGAATCGGTATTAGATATATTTCAATCATATGAAGTCCTTGGATCAACCTAAATTCAAATCAAAGGGTAAAACCGTCATAGTCTCTAAGGCGATTTGTGGTGTATCAACACCTTTCAAATCATTTTTTTTGTAAAGAACTACCATATATTTTTGAGTCCTTGAATAGGTATTAGATATATTTAAAGCATATGGAGCCCTTGGATCAAACTCAATTCAAATTAAAGGGTAAAACCGTCATAGTCTCTTAGGCGATTTGTGGTGTATGAACACCTTTCAAATTTTTTTGTTGTGAATATTTACAAAATAATTCTGACTCCTTGAATATGTATTAGATATATTTAAAGCATATGAAGCCCTAGGATCAAACTCAATTTAATCAAAGTGTAAAACCGTCATAGTCTCTTAGGCGATTTGTGGTGTATGAACACCTTTTAAATCATTTTTTTTGTTAATTACCAAATATTTTTGACTCCTTTAATGGGTATTAGATATATTTCAATCATGTGAAGCCCTTGGATTAAACTTATTTCATATCAAAGGATAAAACCGTCATAGTCTCTTAGGCGATTTGTGGTGTATGAAAACCTTTCAAATCATTTTGTTCTGAATAATTACAAAATATTTTTGAGTCCTTGAATAGGTATTAGATATATTTAAAGCAAATGAAGCCCTTGGATCAAACTCAATTCAAATCAATGGATAAAACCGTCATAGTCTCTTAGGCGATTTGTGGTGTATGAACACCTTTCAAATCATTTGTGGTGCTTAATTACCAAATGTTTATAACTGCTTGAATCGGTATTAGATATATTTCAATCATATGAAGTCCTTGGATCAACCTAAATTCAAATCCAAGGGTAAAACCGTCATAGTCTCTTAGGAGATTTGTGGTGTATGAACACCTTTCAAATCTTTTTTTGTGCTTAATTACCAAATATTTTTGACTCCTTTAATATCTATTAGATATATTTCAATCATATGAAGACCTTGGATCAAACTGATTTCATATCAAAGGGTAAAACCATCATAGTCTATTAGGCGACTTGTGGTGTATAAAAACCTTTGAAATCATTTTGTTGTGAATAATTACCAAAAAAATTTGAGTCCTTGAATAGGTATTAGATAAATTTAAAGCATATGAAGCCCTTGGATATAACTCAATTAAAATCAAAGGGTAAAATCGTCATAGTCTCTAAGGCGATTTGTGGTGTATGAACACCTTTCAAATCATTTTGTTATGAATAATTACCAAATATTTATGAGTCCTTGAATAGGTATTATATATATTTAAAGCATATGAAGCCCTTGGATCAAACTCAATTCAAATTAATGGATAAACCGTCATAGTCTCTTACGCGATTTGTGGTGTATGAACACCTTTCAAATCATTTGTGGTGCTTAATTACCTAATTTTTATAACTGCTTGAATCGGTATTAGATATATTTCAATCATATGAAGTCCTTGGATCAACCTAAATTCAAATCAAAGGGTAAAACCGTCATAGTCTCTAAGGCGATTTTTGGTGTATGAACACCTTTCAAATCATTTTTTTGTAAAGAACTACCATATATTTTTGAGTCCTTGAATAGGTTTTAGATATAAGCATATGGAGCCCTTGGATCAAACTCAATTCAAATTAAAGGGTAAAACCGTCATAGTCTCTTAGGCGATTTGTGGTGTATGAAAACCTTTGAAATCATTTTATTGTGAATAATTACCAAAAAATTTTGAGTCCTTGAATAGGTATTAGATAAATTTAAAGCATATGAAGCCCTTGGATATAACTCAATTCAAATCAAAGGGTAAAATCGTCATAGTCTCTAAGGCGATTTGTGGTGTATGAACACCTTTCAAATCATTTTGTTATGAATAATTACCAAATATGTATGAGTCCTCGAATAGGTATTAGATATATTTAAAGCATATGAAGCCCTTGGATCAAACTCAATTCAAATCAATGGATAAACCGTCATAGTCTCTTACGCGATTTGTGGTGTATGAACACCTTTCAAATCATTTGTGGTGCTTATTTACCTAATGTTTATAACTGATTGAATCGGTATTAGATATATTTCAATCATATGAAGTCCTTGGATCAACCTAAATTCAAATCAAAGGGTAAAACCGTCATAGTCTCTAGGGCGATTTGTGGTGTATCAACACCTTTCAAATCATTATTTTTGTAAAGAACTACCATATATTTTTGAGTCCTTGAATAGGTATTAGATATATTTAAAGCATATGGAGCCCTTGGATCAAACTCAATTCAAATTAAAGGGTAAAACCGTCATAGTCTCTTAGGCGATTTGTGGTGTATGAACACCTTTCAAATTTTTTTGTTGTGAATATTTACAAAATAATTCTGACTCCTTGAATATGTATGAGATATATTTAAAGCATATGAAGCCCTAGGATCAAACTCAATTTAATCAAAGTGTAAAACCGTCATAGTCTCTTAGGCGATTTGTGGTGTATGAACACCTTTTAAATCATTTTTTTTGTTAATTACCAAATATTTTTGACTCCTTTAATGGGTATTAGATATATTTCAATCATATGAAGCCCTTGGATTAAACTTATTTCATATCAAAGGATAAAACCGTTATAGTCTCTTGGGCGATTTGTGGTGTATGAAAACCTTTCAAATCATTTTGTTGTGAATAATTACAAAATATTTTTGAGTCCTTGAATAGGTATTAGATATATTTAAAGCATATGAAGCCCTTGGATCAAACTCAATTCAAATCAATGGATAAAACCGTCATAGTCTCTTAGGCGATTTGTGGTGTATGAACACCTTTCAAATCATTTGTGGTGCTTAATTACCAAATGTTTATAACTGCTTGAATCGGTATTAGATATATTTCAATCATATGATGTCCTTGGATCAACCTAAATTCAAATCCAAGGGTAAAACCGTCATAGTCTCTTAGGCGATTTGTGGTGTATGAACACCTTTCAAATCATTTTGTTGTAAAGAACTACCAAATAATTTTGAGTCCTTGAATAGGTATTAGATATATTTAAAGCATATGGAGCCCTTGGATCAAACTCAATTCAAATTAAAGGGTAAAACCGTCATAGTCTCTTAGGCGATTTGTGGTGTATGAAAACCTTTTAAATCATTTTGTTGTGAATAATTACAAAATATTTTTTGAGTCCTTCAATAGGTATTAGATATATTTAAAGCATATGAAGCCCTTGGATCAAACTCAATTCAAATCAATGGATAAAACCGTCATAGTCTCTTAGGCGATTTGTGGTGTAGGAACACCTTTCAAATCATTTGTGGTGCTTAATTACCAAATGTTTATAACTGCTTGAATCGGTATTAGATATATTTCAATCATATGAAGTCCTTGGATCAACCTAAATTCGAATCCAAGGGTACAACCGTCATAGTCTCTTAGGCGATTTGTGGTGTATGAACACCTTTCAAATCATTTTGTTGTAAAGAACTACCAAATATTTTTGAGTCCTTGAATAGGTATTAGATCTATTTAAAGCATATCAAGCCCTTGCATCAAACTCAATACAAATCAAGGGGTAAAACCGTCATAGTCTCTTAGGGGATTTGTGGTGTATGAAAATTTTCAAATCATTTTGTTGTGAATATTTATAAAATATTTATGACTCCTTGAATCAGTATCAGACATATTGAAAGCATATGAAGCTCTTGGATCAAACTCAATTTAAATCAAAGGGTAAAGCCGTCATAGTCTATTATGTAATTTGTGGTGTATGAACACCTTTCAAATCATTTTGTTAAAAATAATTACCAAATATTTTTGAGTCCTTGAATAGGTATTAGATCTATTTAAAGCATATCAAGCCCTTGGATCAAACTCAATTCAAATTAAAGGGTAAAACCGTCATAGTCTCTTAGGAGATTTGTGGTGTATGAACACCTTTCAAATCTTTTTTTGTGCTTAATTACCAAATATTTTTGACTCCTTTAATATCTATTAGATATATTTCAATCATATGAAGACCTTGGATCAAACTGATTTCATATCAAAGGGTAAAACCATCATAGTCTATTAGGCGACTTGTGGTGTATAAAAACCTTTGAAATCATTTTGTTGTGAATAATTACCAAAAAATTTTGAGTCCTTGAATAGGTATTAGATAAATTTAAAGCATATGAAGCCCTTGGATATAACTCAATTAAAATCAAAGGGTAAAATCGTCATAGTCTCTAAGGCGATTTGTGGTGTATGAACACCTTTCAAATCATTTTGTTATGAATAATTACCAAATATTTATGAGTCCTTGAATAGGTATTATATATATTTAAAGCATATGAAGCCCTTGGATCAAACTCAATTCAAATTAATGGATAAACCGTCATAGTCTCTTACGCGATTTGTGGTGTATGAACACCTTTCAAATCATTTGTGGTGCTTAATTACCTAATTTTTATAACTGCTTGAATCGGTATTAGATATATTTCAATCATATGAAGTCCTTGGATCAACCTAAATTCAAATCAAAGGGTAAAACCGTCATAGTCTCTAAGGCGATTTGTGGTGTATGAACACCTTTCAAATCATTTTTTTGTAAAGAACTACCATATATTTTTGAGTCCTTGAATAGGTATTAGATATAAGCATATGGAGCCCTTGGATCAAACTCAATTCAAATTAAAGGGTAAAACCGTCATAGTCTGTTAGGCGATTTGTGGTGTATGAACATCTTTCAAATTTTTTTGTTGTGAATATTTACAAACTAATTCTGACTCCTTGAATATGTATTAGATATATTTAAAGCATATGAAGCCCTAGGATCAAACTCAATTTAATCAAAGTGTAAAACCGTCATAGTCTCTTAGGCGATTTGTAGTGTATGAAAACCTTTCAAATCATTTTGTTGTGAATAATTACAAAAAAATTTTGAGTCCTCGAATAGGTATTAGATATATTTAAAGCATATGAAGCCCTTGGATCAAACTCAATTCAAATCAATGGATAAACCGTCATAGTCTCTTACGCGATTTGTGGTGTATGAACACCTTTCAAATCATTTGTGGTGCTTAATTACCTAATGTTTATAACTGATTGAATCGGTATTAGATATATTTCAATCATATGAAGTCCTTGGATCAACCTAAATTCAAATCAAAGGGTAAAACCGTCATAGTCTCTAAGGCGATTTGTGGTGTATCAACACCTTTCAAATCATTATTTTTTTGTAAAGAACTACCATATATTTTTGAGTCCTTGAATAGGTATTAGATATATTTAAAGCATATGGAGCCCTTGGATCAAACTCAATTCAAATTAAAGGGTAAAACCGTCATAGTCTCTTAGGCGATTTGTGGTGTATGAACACCTTTCAAATTTTTTTGTTGTGAATATTTACAAAATAATTCTGACTCCTTGAATATGTATTAGATATATTTAAAGCATATGAAGCCCTAGGATCAAACTCAATTTAATCAAAGTGTAAAACCGTCATAGTCTCTTAGGCGATTTGTGGTGTATGAACACCTTTTAAATCATTTTTTTTGTTAATTACCAAATATTTTTGACTCCTTTAATGGGTATTAGATATATTTCAATCATATGAAGCCCTTGGATTAAACTTATTTCATATCAAAGGATAAAACCGTCATAGTCTCTTAGGCGATTTGTGGTGTATGAAAACCTTTCAAATCATTTTGTTGTGAATAATTACAAAATATTTTTGAGTCCTTGAATAGGTATTAGATATATTTAAAGCATATGAAGCCCTTGGATCAAACTCAATTCAAATCAATGGATAAAACCGTCATAGTCTCTTAGGCGATTTGTGGTGTATGAACACCTTTCAAATCATTTGTGGTGCTTAATTACCAAATGTTTATAACTGCTTGAATCGGTATTAGATATATTTCAATCATATGAAGTCCTTGGATCAACCTAAATTCAAATCCAAGGGTAAAACCGTCATAGTCTCTTAGGCGATTTGTGGTGTATGAACACCTTTCAAATCATTTTGTTGTAAAGAACTACCAAATATTTTTGAGTCCTTGAATAGGTATTAGATCTATTTAAAGCATATCAAGCCCTTGCATCAAACTCAATACAAATCAAGGGGTAAAACCGTCATAGTCTCTTAGGGGATTTGTGGTGTATGAAAAATTTCAAATCATTTTGTTGTGAATATTTATAAAATATTTATGACTCCTTGAATAAGTATCAGACATATTTAAAGCATATGAAGCTCTTGGATCAAACTCAATTTAAATCAAAGGGTAAAGCCGTCATAGTCTATTATGTAATTTGTGGTGTATGAACACCTTTCAAATCATTTTGTTAAAAATAATTACCAAATATTTTTGAGTCCTTGAATAGGTATTAGATCTATTTAAAGCATATCAAGCCCTTGGATCAAACTCAATTCAAATTAAAGGGTAAAACCGTCATAGTCTCTTAGGAGATTTGTGGTGTATGAACACCTTTCAAATCTTTTTTTGTGCTTAATTACCAAATATTTTTGACTCCTTTAATATCTATTAGATATATTTCAATCATATGAAGACCTTGGATCAAACTGATTTCATATCAAAGGGTAAAACCATCATAGTCTATTAGGCGATTTGTGGTGTATAAAAACCTTTGAAATCATTTTGTTGTGAATAATTACCAAAAAATTTTGAGTCCTTGAATAGGTATTAGATAAATTTAAAGCATATGAAGCCCTTGGATATAACTCAATTCAAATCAAAGGGTAAAATCGTCATAGTCTCTAAGGCGATTTGTGGTGTATGAACACCTTTCAAATCATTTTGTTATGAATAATTACCAAATATTTATGAGTCCTTGAATAGGTATTAGATATATTTAAAGCATATGAAGCCCTTGGATCAAACTCAATTCAAATCAATGGATAAACCGTCATAGTCTCTTACGCGATTTGTGGTGTATGAACACCTTTCAAATCATTTGTGGTGCTTAATTACCTAATTTTCATAACTGCTTGAATCGGTATTAGATATATTTCAATCATATGAAGTCCTTGGATCAACCTAAATTCAAATCCAAGGGTAAAACCGTCATAGTCTCTTAGGCGATTTGTGGTGTATGAACACCTTTCAAATCATTTTGTTGTAAAGAACTACCAAATATTTTTGAGTCCTTGAATAGGTATTAGATATATTTAAAGCATATGGAGCCCTTGGATCAAACTCAATTCAAATTAAAGGGTAAAACCGTCATAGTCTCTTAGGCGATTTGTGGTGTATGAAAACCTTTCAAATCATTTTGTTGTGAATAATTACAAAATTTTTTTGAGTCCTTGAATAGGTATTAGATATATTTAAAGCATATGAAGCCCTTGGATCAAACTCAATTCAAATC
Source organism: Patellifolia procumbens (assembly GCA_947645195.1). Classification (NCBI taxonomy): domain Eukaryota; kingdom Viridiplantae; phylum Streptophyta; class Magnoliopsida; order Caryophyllales; family Amaranthaceae; genus Patellifolia; species Patellifolia procumbens. The sequence continues at coordinate 92,659 of CANSGD010001503.1, read as the reverse complement.
AATGGATAAAACCGTCATAGTCTCTTAGGCGATTTGTGGTGTATGAACACCTTTCAAATCATTTGTGGTGCTTAATTACCAAATGTTTATAACTGCTTGAATCGGTATTAGATATATTTCAATCATATGAAGTCCTTGGATCAACCTAAATTCAAATCCAAGGGTAAAACCGTCATAGTCTCTTAGGCGATTTGTGGTGTATGAACACCTTTCAAATCATTTTGTTGTAAAGAACTACCAAATATTTTTGAGTCCTTGAATAGGTATTAGATCTATTTAAAGCATATCAAGCCCTTGCATCAAACTCAATACAAATCAAGGGGTAAAACCGTCATAGTCTCTTAGGGGATTTGTGGTGTATGAAAAACTTTCAAATCATTTTGTTGTGAATATTTATAAAATATTTATGACTCCTTGAATCAGTATCAGACATATTTAAAGCATATGAAGCTCTTGGATCAAACTCAATTTAAATCAAAGGGTAAAGCCGTCATAGTCTATTATGTAATTTGTGGTGTATGAACACCTTTCAAATCATTTTGTTAAAAATAATTACCAAATATTTTTGAGTCCTTGAATAGGTATTAGATCTATTTAAAGCATATCAAGCCCTTGGATCAAACTCAATTCAAATTAAAGGGTAAAACCGTCATAGTCTCTTAGGAGATTTGTGGTGTATGAACACCTTTCAAATCTTTTTTTGTGCTTAATTACCAAATATTTTTGACTCCTTTAATATCTATTAGATATATTTCAATCATATGAAGACCTTGGATCAAACTGATTTCATATCAAAGGGTAAAACCATCATAGTCTATTAGGCGACTTGTGGTGTATAAAAACCTTTGAAATCATTTTGTTGTGAATAATTACCAAAAAAAATTTAGTCCTTGAATAGGTATTAGATAAATTTAAAGCATATGAAGCCCTTGGATATAACTCAATTAAAATCAAAGGGTAAAATCGTCATAGTCTCTAAGGCGATTTGTGGTGTATGAACACCTTTCAAATCATTTTGTTATGAATAATTACCAAATATTTATGAGTCCTTGAATAGGTATTAGATATATTTAAAGCATATGAAGCCCTTGGATCAAACTCAATTCAAATCAATGGATAAACCGTCATAGTCTCTTACGCGATTTGTGGTGTATGAACACCTTTCAAATCATTTGTGGTGCTTAATTACCTAATTTTTATAACTGCTTGAATCGGTATTAGATATATTTCAATCATATGAAGTCCTTGGATCAACCTAAATTCAAATCAAAGGGTAAAACCGTCATAGTCTCTAAGGCGATTTGTGGTGTATGAACACCTTTCAAATCATTTTTTTGTAAAGAACTACCATATATTTTTGAGTCCTTGAATAGGTATTAGATATATTTAAAGCATATGGAGCCCTTGGATCAAACTCAATTCAAATTAAAGGGTAAAACCGTCATAGTCTCTTAGGCGATTTGTGGTGTATGAAAACCTTTGAAATCATTTTGTTGTGAATAATTACCAAAAAATTTTTGAGTCCTTGAATAGGTATTAGATAAATTTAAAGCATATGAAGCCCTTGGATATAACTCAATTCAAATCAAAGGGTAAAATCGTCATAGTCTCTAAGGCGATTTGTGGTGTATGAACACCTTTCAAATCATTTTGTTATGAATAATTACCAAATATGTATGAGTCCTTGAATAGGTATTAGATATATTTAAAGCATATGAAGCCCTTGGATCAAACTCAATTCAAATCAATGGATAAAACCGTCATAGTCTCTTACGCGATTTGTGGTGTATGAACACCTTTCAAATCATTTGTGGTGCTTAATTACCAAATATTTATAACTGATTGAATCGGTATTAGATATATTTCAACCATATGAAGTCCTTGGATCAACCTAAATTCAAATCAAAGGGTAAAACCGTCATAGTCTCTAAGGCGATTTGTGGTGTATCAACACCTTTCAAATCATTTTTTTGTAAAGAACTACCATATATTTTTGAGTCCTTGAATAGGTATTAGATATATTTAAAGCATATGGAGCCCTTGGATCAAACTCAATTCAAATTAAAGGGTAAAACCGTCATAGTCTCTTAGGCGATTTGTGGTGTATGAACACCTTTCAAATTATTTTGTTGTGAATATTTACAAAATAATTCTGACTCCTTGAATATGTATTAGATATATTTAAAGCATATGAAGCCCTAGGATCAAACTCAATTTAAATCAAAGTGTAAAACCGTCATAGTCTCTTAGGCGATTTGTGGTGTATGAACACCTTTTAAATCATTTTTTTTGTTAATTACCAAATATTTTTGACTCCTTTAATGGGTATTAGATATATTTCAATCATATGAAGCCCTTGGATTAAACTTATTTCATATCAAAGGATAAAACCGTCATAGTCTCTTAGGCGATTTGTGGTGTATGAAAACCTTTCAAATCATTTTGTTCTGAATAATTACAAAATATTTTTGAGTCCTTGAATAGGTATTAGATATATTTAAAGCAAATGAAGCCCTTGGATCAAACTCAATTCAAATCAATGGATAAAACCGTCATAGTCTCTTAGGCGATTTGTGGTGTATGAACACCTTTCAAATCATTTTGTTGTGCTTAATTACCAAATATTTTTAACTCCTTTAATCGGTATTAGATATATTTCAATCATATGAAGCCCTTGGATCAACCTTATTTCATATCAAAGGATAAAACCGTCATAGTCTCTTAGGCGATTTGTGGTGTATGAACACCTTTCAAATCATTTTGTTGTGAATAATTACAAAATATTTTTGAGTCCTTGAATAGGTATTAGATATATTTAAAGCATATGAAGCCCTTGGATCAAACTCAATTCAAATCAATGGATAAAACCGTCATAGTCTCTTAGGCGATTTGTGGTGTATGAACACCTTTCAAATCATTTGTGGTGCTTAATTACCAAATGTTTATAACTGCTTGAATCGGTATTAGATATATTTCAATCATATGAAGTCCTTGGATCAACCTAAATTCAAATCCAAGGGTAAAACCGTCATAGTCTCTTAGGCGATTTGTGGTGTATGAACACCTTTCAAATCATTTTGTTGTAAAGAACTACCAAATATTTTTGAGTCCTTGAATAGGTATTAGATCTATTTAAAGCATATCAAGCCCTTGCATCAAACTCAATTCAAATCAAAGGGTAAAACCGTCATAGTCTCTTAGGCGATTTGTGGTGTATGAACACCTTTCAAATCATTTTGTTGTGAATATTTACAAAATATTTATGACTCCTTGAATAAGTATCAGACATATTTAAAGCATATGAAGCCCTTGGATCAAACTCAATTCAAATCAAAGGGTAAAGCCGTCATAGTCTATTATGTAATTTGTGGTGTATGAACACCTTTCAAATCATTTTGTTGAAAATAATTACCAAATATTTTTGACTCCTTGAATCGGTATTAGATCTATTTCAAGCATATCAAGCCCTTGGATCAAACTCAATTCAAATCAAAGGGTAAAACCGTCATAGTCTCTTAGGCGATTTGTGGTGTATGAACACCTTTCAAATCATTTTTTTGTGCTTAATTACCAAATATTTTTGACTCCTTTAATATCTATTAGATATATTTCAATCATATGAAGCCCTTGGATCAAACTCATTTCATATCAAAGGGTAAAACCATCATAGTCTATTAGGCGATTTGTGGTGTATAAAAACCTTTGAAATCATTTTATTGTGAATAATTACCAAAAAATTTTGAGTCCTTGAATAGGTATTAGATAAATTTAAAGCATATGAAGCCCTTGGATATAACTCAATTCAAATCAAAGGGTAAAATCGTCATAGTCTCTAAGGCGATTTGTGGTGTATGAACACCTTTCAAATCATTTTGTTATGAATAATTACCAAATATTTATGAGTCCTTGAATAGGTATTAGATATATTTAAAGCATATGAAGCCCTTGGATCAAACTCAATTCAAATCAATGGATAAACCGTCATAGTCTCTTACGCGATTTGTGGTGTATGAACACCTTTCAAATCATTTGTGGTGCTTAATTACCTAATTTTTATAACTGCTTGAATCGGTATTAGATATATTTCAATCATATGAAGTCCTTGGATCAACCTAAATTCAAATCAAAGGGTAAAACCGTCATAGTCTCTTAGGCGATTTGTGGTGTATGAACACCTTTCAAATCATTTTGTTGTAAAGAACTACCATATATTTTTGAGTCCTTGAATAGGTATTAGATATATTTAAAGCATATGGAGCCCTTGGATCAAACTCAATTCAAATTAAAGGGTAAAACCGTCATAGTCTCTTAGGCGATTTGTGGTGTATGAACACCTTTCAAATTTTTTTGTTGTGAATAATTACAAAATAATTTTGACTCCTTGAATATGTATTAGATATATTTAAAGCATATGAAGCCCTTGGATCAAACTCAATTTAAATCAAAGTGTAAAACCGTCATAGTCTCTTAGGCGATTTGTGGTGTATGAACACCTTTTAAATCATTTGTTTTGTTAATTACCAAATATTTTTGACTCCTTTAATGGGTATTAGATATATTTCAATCATATGAAGCCCTTGGATTAAACTTATTTCATATCAAAGGATAAAACCGTCATAGTCTCTTAGGCGATTTGTGGTGTATGAACACCTTTCAAATCATTTTGTTGTGAATAATTACAAAATATTTTTGAGTCCTTGAATAGGTATTAGATATATTTAAAGCATATGAAGCCCTTGGATCAAACTCAATTCAAATCAATGGATAAAACCGTCATAGTCTCTTAGGCGATTTGTGGTGTATGAACACCTTTCAAATCATTTTGTTGTGAATAATTACCAAATATTTATAACTCCTTGAATCAGTATCAGACATATTTCAAGCATATGAAGCCCTTGGATCAAACTCAATTCAAATCAAAGGGTAAAACCGTCATAGTCTCTTATGTAATTTGTGGTGTATGAACACCTTTCAAATCATTTTGTTAAAAATAATTACCAAATATTTTTGAGTCCTTGAATAGGTATTAGATCTATTTAAAGCATATCAAGCCCTTGGATCAAACTCAATTCAAATTAAAGGGTAAAACCGTCATAGTCTCTTAGGAGATTTGTGGTGTATGAACACCTTTCAAATCTTTTTTGTGCTTAATTACCAAATATTTTTGACTCCTTTAATATCTATTAGATATATTTCAATCATATGAAGCCCTTGGATCAAACTGAATTTCATATCAAAGGGTAAAACCATCATAGTCTATTAGGCGATTTGTGGTGTATAAACACCTTTCAAATCATTTTGTTGTGAATAATTACCAAAAAATTTTGAGTCCTTGAATAGGTATTAGATATATTTAAAGCATATGAAGCCCTTGGATATAACTCAATTCAAATCAAAGGGTAAAACCGTCATAGTCTCTTAGGCGATTTGTGGTGTATGAACACCTTTCAAATCATTTTGTTATGAATAATTACCAAATATTTTTGAGTCCTTGAATAGGTATTAGATATATTTAAAGCATATGAAGCCCTTGGATCAAACTCAATTCAAATCAATGGATAAAACCGTCATAGTCTCTTACGCGATTTGTGGTGTATGAACACCTTTCAAATCATTTGTGGTGCTTAATTACCTAATTGTTTATAACTGCTTGAATCGGTATTAGATATATTTCAATCATATGAAGTCCTTGGATCAACCTAAATTCAAATCCAAGGGTAAAACCGTCATAGTCTCTTAGGCGATTTGTGGTGTATGAACACCTTTCAAATCATTTTTTTGTAAAGAACTACCATAATATTTTTGAGTCCTTGAATAGGTATTAGATCTATTTAAAGCATATCAAGCCCTTGCATCAAACTCAATTCAAATCAAAGGGTAAAACCGTCATAGTCTCTTAGGCGATTTGTGGTGTATGAACACCTTTCAAATCATTTTGTTGTGAATATTTACAAAATATTTATGACTCCTTGAATAAGTATCAGACATATTTAAAGCATATGAAGCCCTTGGATCAAACTCAATTTAAATCAAAGGGTAAAACCGTCATAGTCTATTATGTAATTTGTGGTGTATGAACACCTTTCAAATCATTTTGTTAAAAATAATTACCAAATATTTTTGAGTCCTTGAATAGGTATTAGATCTATTTAAAGCATATCAAGCCCTTGGATCAAACTCAATTCAAATTAAAGGGTAAAACCGTCATAGTCTCTTAGGAGATTTGTGGTGTATGAACACCTTTCAAATCATTTTGTTGTGCTTAATTACCAAATATTTTTGACTCCTTTAATATCTATTAGATATATTTCAATCATATGAAGACCTTGGATCAAACTGATTTCATATCAAAGGGTAAAACCATCATAGTCTATTAGGCGATTTGTGGTGTATAAAAACCTTTGAAATCATTTTGTTGTGAATAATTACCAAAAAAATTTTGAGTCCTTGAATAGGTATTAGATAAATTTAAAGCATATGAAGCCCTTGGATATAACTCAATTCAAATCAAAGGGTAAAATCGTCATAGTCTCTAAGGCGATTTGTGGTGTATGAACACCTTTCAAATCATTTTGTTATGAATAATTACCAAATATTTATGAGTCCTTGAATAGGTATTAGATATATTTAAAGCATATGAAGCCCTTGGATCAAACTCAATTCAAATCAATGGATAAACCGTCATAGTCTCTTACGCGATTTGTGGTGTATGAACACCTTTCAAATCATTTGTGGTGCTTAATTACCTAATTTTTATAACTGCTTGAATCGGTATTAGATATATTTCAATCATATGAAGTCCTTGGATCAACCTAAATTCAAATCAAAGGGTAAAACCGTCATAGTCTCTAAGGCGATTTGTGGTGTATGAACACCTTTCAAATCATTTTTTTGTAAAGAACTACCATATATTTTTGAGTCCTTGAATAGGTATTAGATATATTTAAAGCATATGGAGCCCTTGGATCAAACTCAATTCAAATTAAAGGGTAAAACCGTCATAGTCTCTTAGGCGATTTGTGGTGTATGAACACCTTTCAAATTTTTTTGTTGTGAATATTTACAAAATAATTCTGACTCCTTGAATATGTATTAGATATATTTAAAGCATATGAAGCCCTAGGATCAAACTCAATTTAATCAAAGTGTAAAACCGTCATAGTCTCTTAGGCGATTTGTGGTGTATGAACACCTTTTAAATCATTTTTTTTTGTTAATTACCAAATATTTTTGACTCCTTTAATGGGTATTAGATATATTTCAATCATATGAAGCCCTTGGATTAAACTTATTTCATATCAAAGGATAAAACCGTCATAGTCTCTTAGGCGATTTGTGGTGTATGAAAACCTTTCAAATCATTTTGTTGTGAATAATTACAAAATATTTTTGAGTCCTTGAATAGGTATTAGATATATTTAAAGCATATGAAGCCCTTGGATCAAACTCAATTCAAATCAATGGATAAAACCGTCATAGTCTCTTACGCGATTTGTGGTGTATGAACACCTATCAAATCATTTGTGGTGCTTAATTACCAAATGTTTATAACTGCTTGAATCGGTATTAGATATATTTCAATCATATGAAGTCCTTGGATCAACCTAAATTCAAATCAAAGGGTAAAACCGTCATAGTCTCTTAGGCGATTTGTGGTGTATGAACACCTTTCAAATCATTTTTTTTGTAAAGAACTACCAACTTTTTGAGTCCTTGAATAGGTATTAGATATATTTAAAGCATATGGAGCCCTTGGATCAAACTCAATTCAAATTAAAGGGTAAAACCGTCATAGTCTCTTAGGCGATTTGTGGTGTATGAACACCTTTCAAATTTTTTTGTTGTGAATATTTACAAAATAATTCTGACTCCTTGAATATGTATTAGATATATTTAAAGCATATGAAGCCCTAGGATCAAACTCAATTTAATCAAAGTGTAAAACCGTCATAGTCTCTTAGGCGATTTGTGGTGTATGAACACCTTTTAAATCATTTTTTTGTTTTAATTACCAAATATTTTTGACTCCTTTAATGGGTATTAGATATATTTCAATCATATGAAGCCCTTGGATTAAACTTATTTCATATCAAAGGATAAAACCGTCATAGTCTCTTAGGCGATTTGTGGTGTATGAAAACCTTTCAAATCATTTTGTTGTGAATAATTACAAAATATTTTTGAGTCCTTGAATAGGTATTAGATATATTTAAAGCATATGAAGCCCTTGGATCAAACTCAATTCAAATCAATGGATAAAACCGTCATAGTCTCTTAGGCGATTTGTGGTGTATGAACACCTTTCAAATCATTTGTGGTGCTTAATTACCAAATGTTTATAACTGCTTGAATCGGTATTAGATATATTTCAATCATATGAAGTCCTTGGATCAACCTAAATTCAAATCCAAGGGTAAAACCGTCATAGTCTCTTAGGCGATTTGTGGTGTATGAACACCTTTCAAATCATTTTGTTGTAAAGAACTACCAAATATTTTTGAGTCCTTGAATAGGTATTAGATCTATTTAAAGCATATCAAGCCCTTGCATCAAACTCAATACAAATCAAGGGGTAAAACCGTCATAGTCTCTTAGGGGATTTGTGGTGTATGAAAAACTTTCAAATCATTTTGTTGTGAATATTTATAAAATATTTATGACTCCTTGAATAAGTATCAGACATATTTAAAGCATATGAAGCTCTTGGATCAAACTCAATTTAAATCAAAGGGTAAAGCCGTCATAGTCTATTATGTAATTTGTGGTGTATGAACACCTTTCAAATCATTTTGTTAAAAATAATTACCAAATATTTTTGAGTCCTTGAATAGGTATTAGATCTATTTAAAGCATATCAAGCCCTTGGATCAAACTCAATTCAAATTAAAGGGTAAAACCGTCATAGTCTCTTAGGAGATTTGTGGTGTATGAACACCTTTCAAATCTTTTTTTGTGCTTAATTACCAAATATTTTTGACTCCTTTAATATCTATTAGATATATTTCAATCATATGAAGACCTTGGATCAAACTGATTTCATATCAAAGGGTAAAACCATCATAGTCTATTAGGCGATTTGTGGTGTATAAAAACCTTTGAAATCATTTTGTTGTGAATAATTACCAAAAAATTTTGAGTCCTTGAATAGGTATTAGATAAATTTAAAGCATATGAAGCCCTTGGATATAACTCAATTCAAATCAAAGGGTAAAATCGTCATAGTCTCTAAGGCGATTTGTGGTGTATGAACACCTTTCAAATCATTTTGTTATGAATAATTACCAAATATTTATGAGTCCTTGAATAGGTATTAGATATATTTAAAGCATATGAAGCCCTTGGATCAAACTCAATTCAAATCAATGGATAAACCGTCATAGTCTCTTACGCGATTTGTGGTGTATGAACACCTTTCAAATCATTTGTGGTGCTTAATTACCTAATTTTTATAACTGCTTGAATCGGTATTAGATATATTTCAATCATATGAAGTCCTTGGATCAACCTAAATTCAAATCAAAGGGTAAAACCGTCATAGTCTCTAAGGCGATTTGTGGTGTATGAACACCTTTCAAATCATTTTTTTGTAAAGAACTACCATATATTTTTGAGTCCTTGAATAGGTATTAGATATATTTAAAGCATATGGAGCCCTTGGATCAAACTCAATTCAAATTAAAGGGTAAAACCGTCATAGTCTCTTAGGCGATTTGTGGTGTATGAACACCTTTCAAATTTTTTTTGTTGTGAATATTTACAAAATAATTCTGACTCCTTGAATATGTATTAGATATATTTAAAGCATATGAAGCCCTAGGATCAAACTCAATTTAATCAAAGTGTAAAACCGTCATAGTCTCTTAGGCGATTTGTGGTGTATGAACACCTTTTAAATCATTTTTTTTGTTAATTACCAAATATTTTTGACTCCTTTAATGGGTATTAGATATATTTCAATCATATGAAGCCCTTGGATTAAACTTATTTCATATCAAAGGATAAAACCGTCATAGTCTCTTAGGCGATTTGTGGTGTATGAAAACCTTTCAAATCATTTTGTTGTGAATAATTACAAAATATTTTTGAGTCCTTGAATAGGTATTAGATATATTTAAAGCATATGAAGCCCTTGGATCAAACTCAATTCAAATCAATGGATAAAACCGTCATAGTCTCTTAGGCGATTTGTGGTGTATGAACACCTTTCAAATCATTTGTGGTGCTTAATTACCAAATGTTTATAACTGCTTGAATCGGTATTAGATATATTTCAATCATATGAAGTCCTTGGATCAACCTAAATTCAAATCAAAGGGTAAAACCGTCATAGTCTCTAAGGCGATTTGTGGTGTATGAACACCTTTCAAATCATTTTTTTTGTAAAGAACTACCATATATTTTTGAGTCCTTGAATAGGTATTAGATATATTTAAAGCATATGGAGCCCTTGGATCAAACTCAATTCAAATTAAAGGGTAAAACCGTCATAGTCTCTTAGGCGATTTGTGGTGTATGAACACCTTTCAAATTATTTTGTTGTGAATATTTACAAAATAATTATGACTCCTTGAATATGTATTAGATATATTTAAAGCATATGAAGCCCTAGGATCAAACTCAATTTAATCAAAGTGTAAAACCGTCATAGTCTCTTAGGCGATTTGTGGTGTATGAACACCTTTTAAATCATTTGTTTTGTTAATTACCAAATATTTTTGACTCCTTTAATGGGTATTAGATATATTTCAATCATATGAAGCCCTTGGATTAAACTTATTTCATATCAAAGGATAAAACCGTCATAGTCTCTTAGGCGATTTGTGGTGTATGAAAACCTTTCAAATCATTTTGTTGTGAATAATTACAAAATATTTTTGAGTCCTTGAATAGGTATTAGATATATTTAAAGCATATGAAGCCCTTGGATCAAACTCAATTCAAATCAAAGGGTAAAACCGTCATAGTCTCTTAGGCGATTTGTGGTGTATGAAAACCTTTCAAATCATTTTGTTGTGAATAATTACAAAATATTTTTGAGTCCTTGAATAGGTATTAGATATATTTAAAGCATATGAAGCCCTTGGATCAAACTCAATTCAAATCAATGGATAAAACCGTCATAGTCTCTTAGGCGATTTGTGGTGTATGAACACCTTTCAAATCATTTGTGGTGCTTAATTACCAAATGTTTATAACTGCTTGAATCGGTATTAGATATATTTCAATCATATGAAGTCCTTGGATCAACCTAAATTCAAATCAAAGGGTAAAACCGTCATAGTCTCTTAGGCGATTTGTGGTGTATGAACACCTTTCAAATCATTTTGTTGTAAAGAACTACCAAATATTTTTGAGTCCTTGAATAGGTATTAGATATATTTAAAGCATATGAAGCCCTTGGATCAAACTCAATTCAAATCAAAGGGTAAAACCGTCATAGTCTCTTAGGCGATTTGTGGTGTATGAACACCTTTCAAATCATTTTGTTGTGAATAATTACAAAATATTTATGACTCCTTGAATAGTATTAGATATATTTAAAGCATATGAAGCCCTTGGATCAAACTCAATTCAAATCAAAGGGTAAAACCGTCATAGTCTCTTAGGCGATTTGTGGTGTATGAACACCTTTCAAATCATTTTGTTGTAAAGAACTACCAAATATTTTTGAGTCCTTGAATAGGTATTAGATCTATTTAAAGCATATCAAGCCCTTGCATCAAACTCAATACAAATCAAGGGGTAAAACCGTCATAGTCTCTTAGGGGATTTGTGGTGTATGAAAAACTTTCAAATCATTTTGTTGTGAATATTTATAAAATATTTATGACTCCTTGAATAAGTATCAGACATATTTAAAGCATATGAAGCTCTTGGATCAAACTCAATTTAAATCAAAGGGTAAAGCCGTCATAGTCTATTATGTAATTTGTGGTGTATGAACACCTTTCAAATCATTTTGTTAAAAATAATTACCAAATATTTTTGAGTCCTTGAATAGGTATTAGATCTATTTAAAGCATATCAAGCCCTTGGATCAAACTCAATTCAAATTAAAGGGTAAAACCGTCATAGTCTCTTAGGAGATTTGTGGTGTATGAACACCTTTCAAATCTTTTTTTGTGCTTAATTACCAAATATTTTTGACTCCTTTAATATCTATTAGATATATTTCAATCATATGAAGACCTTGGATCAAACTGATTTCATATCAAAGGGTAAAACCATCATATTCTATTAGGCGATTTGTGGTGTATAAAAACCTTTGAAATCATTTTGTTGTGAATAATTACCAAAAAATTTTGAGTCCTTGAATAGGTATTAGATAAATTTAAAGCATATGAAGCCCTTGGATATAACTCAATTCAAATCAAAGGGTAAAATCGTCATAGTCTCTAAGGCGATTTGTGGTGTATGAACACCTTTCAAATCATTTTGTTATGAATAATTACCAAATATTTATGAGTCCTTGAATAGGTATTAGATATATTTAAAGCATATGAAGCCCTTGGATCAAACTCAATTCAAATCAATGGATAAACCGTCATAGTCTCTTACGCGATTTGTGGTGTATGAACACCTTTCAAATCATTTGTGGTGCTTAATTACCTAATTTTTATAACTGCTTGAATCGGTATTAGATATATTTCAATCATATGAAGTCCTTGGATCAACCTAAATTCAAATCAAAGGGTAAAACCGTCATAGTCTCTAAGGCGATTTGTGGTGTATGAACACCTTTCAAATCATTTTTTTGTAAAGAACTACCATATATTTTTGAGTCCTTGAATAGGTATTAGATATAAGCATATGGAGCCCTTGGATCAAACTCAATTCAAATTAAAGGGTAAAACCGTCATAGTCTCTTAGGCGATTTGTGGTGTATGAACACCTTTCAAATTTTTTTGTTGTGAATATTTACAAAATAATTCTGACTCCTTGAATATGTATTAGATATATTTAAAGCATATGAAGCCCTAGGATCAAACTCAATTTAATCAAAGTGTAAAACCGTCATAGTCTCTTAGGCGATTTGTGGTGTATGAACACCTTTTAAATCATTTTTTTTTTGTTAATTACCAAATATTTTTGACTCCTTTAATGGGTATTAGATATATTTCAATCATATGAAGCCCTTGGATTAAACTTATTTCATATCAAAGGATAAAACCGTCATAGTCTCTTAGGCGATTTGTGGTGTATGAAAACCTTTCAAATCATTTTGTTGTGAATAATTACAAAATATTTTTGAGTCCTTGAATAGGTATTAGATATATTTAAAGCATATGAAGCCCTTGGATCAAACTCAATTCAAATCAATGGATAAAACCGTCATAGTCTCTTAGGCGATTTGTGGTGTATGAACACCTTTCAAATCATTTGTGGTGCTTAATTACCAAATGTTTATAACTGCTTGAATCGGTATTAGATATATTTCAATCATATGAAGTCCTTGGATCAACCTAAATTCAAATCAAAGGGTAAAACCGTCATAGTCTCTTAGGCGATTTGTGGTGTATGAACACCTTTCAAATCATTTTTTTTGTAAAGAACTACCAACTTTTTGAGTCCTTGAATAGGTATTAGATATATTTAAAGCATATGGAGCCCTTGGATCAAACTCAATTCAAATTAAAGGGTAAAACCGTCATAGTCTCTTAGGCGATTTGTGGTGTATGAACACCTTTCAAATTTTTTTGTTGTGAATATTTACAAAATAATTCTGACTCCTTGAATATGTATTAGATATATTTAAAGCATATGAAGCCCTAGGATCAAACTCAATTTAATCAAAGTGTAAAACCGTCATAGTCTCTTAGGCGATTTGTGGTGTATGAACACCTTTTAAATCATTTTTTTTTGTTAATTACCAAATATTTTTGACTCCTTTAATGGGTATTAGATATATTTCAATCATATGAAGCCCTTGGATTAAACTTATTTCATATCAAAGGATAAAACCGTCATAGTCTCTTAGGCGATTTGTGGTGTATGAAAACCTTTCAAATCATTTTGTTGTGAATAATTACAAAATATTTTTGAGTCCTTGAATAGGTATTAGATATATTTAAAGCATATGAAGCCCTTGGATCAAACTCAATTCAAATCAATGGATAAAACCGTCATAGTCTCTTAGGCGATTTGTGGTGTATGAACACCTTTCAAATCATTTGTGGTGCTTAATTACCAAATGTTTATAACTGCTTGAATCGGTATTAGATATATTTCAATCATATGAAGTCCTTGGATCAACCTAAATTCAAATCCAAGGGTAAAACCGTCATAGTCTCTTAGGCGATTTGTGGTGTATGAACACCTTTCAAATCATTTTGTTGTAAAGAACTACCAAATATTTTTGAGTCCTTGAATAGGTATTAGATCTATTTAAAGCATATCAAGCCCTTGCATCAAACTCAATACAAATCAAGGGGTAAAACCGTCATAGTCTCTTAGGGGATTTGTGGTGTATGAAAAACTTTCAAATCATTTTGTTGTGAATATTTATAAAATATTTATGACTCCTTGAATAAGTATCAGACATATTTAAAGCATATGAAGCTCTTGGATCAAACTCAATTTAAATCAAAGGGTAAAGCCGTCATAGTCTATTATGTAATTTGTGGTGTATGAACACCTTTCAAATCATTTTGTTAAAAATAATTACCAAATATTTTTGAGTCCTTGAATAGGTATTAGATCTATTTAAAGCATATCAAGCCCTTGGATCAAACTCAATTCAAATTAAAGGGTAAAACCGTCATAGTCTCTTAGGAGATATGTGGTGTATGAACACCTTTCAAATCTTTTTTTGTGCTTAATTACCAAATATTTTTGACTCCTTTAATATCTATTAGATATATTTCAATCATATGAAGACCTTGGATCAAACTGATTTCATATCAAAGGGTAAAACCATCATATTCTATTAGGCGATTTGTGGTGTATAAAAACCTTTGAAATCATTTTGTTGTGAATAATTACCAAAAAATTTTGAGTCCTTGAATAGGTATTAGATAAATTTAAAGCATATGAAGCCCTTGGATATAACTCAATTCAAATCAAAGGGTAAAATCGTCATAGTCTCTAAGGCGATTTGTGGTGTATGAACACCTTTCAAATCATTTTGTTATGAATAATTACCAAATATTTATGAGTCCTTGAATAGGTATTAGATATATTTAAAGCATATGAAGCCCTTGGATCAAACTCAATTCAAATCAATGGATAAACCGTCATAGTCTCTTACGCGATTTGTGGTGTATGAACACCTTTCAAATCATTTGTGGTGCTTAATTACCTAATTTTTATAACTGCTTGAATCGGTATTAGATATATTTCAATCATATGAAGTCCTTGGATCAACCTAAATTCAAATCAAAGGGTAAAACCGTCATAGTCTCTAAGGCGATTTGTGGTGTATGAACACCTTTCAAATCATTTTTTTGTAAAGAACTACCATATATTTTTGAGTCCTTGAATAGGTATTAGATATATAAAGCATATGGAGCCCTTGGATCAAACTCAATTCAAATTAAAGGGTAAAACCGTCATAGTCTCTTAGGCGATTTGTGGTGTATGAACACCTTTCAAATTTTTTTGTTGTGAATATTTACAAAATAATTCTGACTCCTTGAATATGTATTAGATATATTTAAAGCATATGAAGCCCTAGGATCAAACTCAATTTAATCAAAGTGTAAAACCGTCATAGTCTCTTAGGCGATTTGTGGTGTATGAACACCTTTTAAATCATTTTTTTGTTATATTACCAAATATTTTTGACTCCTTTAATGGGTATTAGATATATTTCAATCATATGAAGCCCTTGGATTAAACTTATTTCATATCAAAGGATAAAACCGTCATAGTCTCTTAGGCGATTTGTGGTGTATGAAAACCTTTCAAATCATTTTGTTGTGAATAATTACAAAATATTTTTGAGTCCTTGAATAGGTATTAGATATATTTAAAGCATATGAAGCCCTTGGATCAAACTCAATTCAAATCAATGGATAAAACCGTCATAGTCTCTTAGGCGATTTGTGGTGTATGAACACCTTTCAAATCATTTGTGGTGCTTAATTACCAAATGTTTATAACTGCTTGAATCGGTATTAGATATATTTCAATCATATGAAGTCCTTGGATCAACCTAAATTCAAATCCAAGGGTAAAACCGTCATAGTCTCTTAGGCGATTTGTGGTGTATGAACACCTTTCAAATCATTTTTTTGTAAAGAACTACCAATATATTTTTGAGTCCTTGAATAGGTATTAGATATATTTAAAGCATATGAAGCCCTTGGATCAAACTCAATACAAATTAAAGGGTAAAACCGTCATAGTCTCTTAGGGGATTTGTGGTGTATGAACACCTTTCAAATCATTTTGTTGTGAATATTTATAAAATAATTATGACTCCTTGAATAAGTATCAGATATATTTAAAGCATATGAAGCCCTTGGATCAAACTCAATTTAAATCAAAGGGTAAAACCGTCATAGTCTATTATGCGATTTGTGGTGTATGAACACCTTTAAATCATTTTGTTTATAATTACCAAATATTTTTGAGTCCTTGAATGGGTATTAGATATATTTAAAGCATATGAAGCCCTTGGATTAAACTTAATTCAAATTAAAGGGTAAAACCGTCATAGTCTCTTAGGCGATTTGTGGTGTATGAACACCTTTCAAATCATTTTGTTGTGAATAATTACCAAATATTTTTGAGTCCTTGAATATGTATTAGATATATTTCAATCATATGAAGACCTTGGATCAAACTGATTTCATATCAAAGGGTAAAACCGTCATAGTCTATTAGGCGATTTGTGGTGTATAAAACCTTTGAAATCATTTTGTTGTGAATAATTACCAAATATTTTTGAGTCCTTGAATAGGTATTAGATAAATTTAAAGCATATGAAGCCCTTGGATTAACTCAATTCAAATCAAAGGTAAAATCGTCATAGTCTCTAAGGCGATTTGTGGTGTATGAACACCTTTCAAATCATTTTGTTATGATAATTACCAAATATTTATGATCCTTGAATAGTATTAGATATATTTAAAGCATATGAGCCCTTGGATCAAACTCAATTCAAATCAATGGATAAACCGTCATAGTCTCTTAGATTTTTTTTTTTCTTTTTTTTTTTTTTTGTTTATTTATTGCCTTGATCCTCAATTCAAATCATGGTAAACCGTCATGTCTCTTAGGCGATTTGTGGTGTATGAACACCTTTCAAATCATTTGTTGTGCTTAATTACCTAATGTTTATAACTGCTTGAATCGGTATTAGATATATTTCAATCATATGAAGTCCTTGGATCAACCTAAATTCAAATCAAAGGGTAAAACCGTCATAGTCTCTTAGGCGATTTGTGGTGTATGAACACCTTTCAAATCATTTTGTTGTAAAGAACTACCAAATATTTTTGAGTCCTTGAATAGGTATTAGATCTATTTAAAGCATATGAAGCCCTTGGATCAAACTCAATTCAAATTAAGGGTAAAACCGTCATAGTCTCTTAGGGGATTTGTGGTGTATGAAAAACTTTCAAATCATTTTGTTGTGAATATTTATAAATATTTATGACTCCTTGAATAAGTATTAGATATATTTAAAGCATATGAAGCTCTTGGATCAAACTCAATTTAAATCAAAGGGTAAACCGTCATAGTCTATTATGTATTTGTGGTGTATGAACACCTTTCAAATCATTTTTTATAATTACAATATTTTTGGTCCTTGATGGTATTAGATTATTTAAAGCATATCAAGCCCTTGGATCAAACTCAATTCAAATTAAAGGGTAAAACCGTCATAGTCTCTTAGGGATTTGTGGTGTATGAACACCTTTCAAATCTTTTTTGTGCTTAATTACCAAATATTTTTGACTCCTTTAATATCTATTAGATATATTTCAATCATATGAAGACCTTGGATCAAACTGATTTCATATCAAAGGGTAAAACCATCATAGTCTATTAGGCGATTTGTGGTGTATAAAAACCTTTCAAATCATTTTGTTGTGAATAATTACCAAAAAATTTTGAGTCCTTGAATAGGTATTAGATAATTTAAAGCATATGAAGCCCTTGGATATAACTCAATTCAAATCAAAGGGTAAAACCGTCATAGTCTCTAAGGCGATTTGTGGTGTATGAACACCTTTCAAATCATTTTGTTATGAATAATTACCAAATATTTATGAGTCCTTGAATAGGTATTAGATATATTTAAAGCATATGAATCCCTTGGATCAAACTCAATTCAAATCAATGGATAAACCGTCATAGTCTCTTACGCGATTTGTGGTGTATGAACACCTTTCAAATCATTTGTGGTGCTTAATTACCTAATTTTTATAACTGCTTGAATCGGTATTAGATATATTTCAATCATATGAAGTCCTTGGATCAACCTAAATTCAAATCAAAGGGTAAAACCGTCATAGTCTCTTAGGCGATTTGTGGTGTATGAACACCTTTCAAATCATTTTTTTGTAAAGAACTACCATATATTTTTGAGTCCTTGAATAGGTATTAGATATATTAAAGCATATGAAGCCCTTGGATCAAACTCAATTCAAATTAAAGGGTAAAACCGTCATAGTCTCTTAGGCGATTTGTGGTGTATGAACACCTTTCAAATATTTTTGTTGTGAATATTTACAAAATAATTTTGACTCCTTGAATATGTATTAGATATATTTAAAGCATATGAAGCCCTTGGATCAAACTCAATTTAATCAAAGTGTAAAACCGTCATAGTCTCTTAGGCGATTTATGGTGTATGAACACCTTTTAAATCATTTTTTTTGTTAATTACCAAATATTTTTGACTCCTTTAATAGGTATTAGATATATTTCAATCATATGAAGCCCTTGGATTAAACTTATTTCATATCAAAGGATAAAACCGTCATAGTCTCTTAGGCGATTTGTGGTGTATGAAAACCTTTCAAATCATTTTGTTGTGAATAATTACAAAATATTTTTGAGTCCTTGAATAGGTATTAGATATATTTAAAGCATATGAAGCCCTTGGATCAAACTCAATTCAAATCAATGGATAAAACCGTCATAGTCTCTTAGGCGATTTGTGGTGTATGAACACCTTTCAAATCATTTGTGGTGCTTAATTACCAAATGTTTATAACTGCTTGAATCGGTATTAGATATATTTCAATCATATGAAGTCCTTGGATCAACCTAAATTCAAATCCAAGGGTAAAACCGTCATAGTCTCTTAGGCGATTTGTGGTGTATGAACACCTTTCAAATCATTTTTTTTGTAAAGAACTACCAACTTTTTGAGTCCTTGAATAGGTATTAGATATATTTAAAGCATATGGAGCCCTTGGATCAAACTCAATTCAAATTAAAGGGTAAAACCGTCATAGTCTCTTAGGCGATTTGTGGTGTATGAACACCTTTCAAATTTTTTTGTTGTGAATATTTACAAAATAATTCTGACTCCTTGAATATGTATTAGATATATTTAAAGCATATGAAGCCCTAGGATCAAACTCAATTTAATCAAAGTGTAAAACCGTCATAGTCTCTTAGGCGATTTGTGGTGTATGAACACCTTTTAAATCATTTTTTTTTTGTTAATTACCAAATATTTTTGACTCCTTTAATGGGTATTAGATATATTTCAATCATATGAAGCCCTTGGATTAAACTTATTTCATATCAAAGGATAAAACCGTCATAGTCTCTTAGGCGATTTGTGGTGTATGAAAACCTTTCAAATCATTTTGTTGTGAATAATTACAAAATATTTTTGAGTCCTTGAATAGGTATTAGATATATTTAAAGCATATGAAGCCCTTGGATCAAACTCAATTCAAATCAATGGATAAAACCGTCATAGTCTCTTAGGCGATTTGTGGTGTATGAACACCTTTCAAATCATTTGTGGTGCTTAATTACCAAATGTTTATAACTGCTTGAATCGGTATTAGATATATTTCAATCATATGAAGTCCTTGGATCAACCTAAATTCAAATCCAAGGGTAAAACCGTCATAGTCTCTTAGGCGATTTGTGGTGTATGAACACCTTTCAAATCATTTTGTTGTAAAGAACTACCAAATATTTTTGAGTCCTTGAATAGGTATTAGATCTATTTAAAGCATATCAAGCCCTTGCATCAAACTCAATACAAATCAAGGGGTAAAACCGTCATAGTCTCTTAGGGGATTTGTGGTGTATGAAAAACTTTCAAATCATTTTGTTGTGAATATTTATAAAATATTTATGACTCCTTGAATAAGTATCAGACATATTTAAAGCATATGAAGCTCTTGGATCAAACTCAATTTAAATCAAAGGGTAAAGCCGTCATAGTCTATTATGTAATTTGTGGTGTATGAACACCTTTCAAATCATTTTGTTAAAAATAATTACCAAATATTTTTGAGTCCTTGAATAGGTATTAGATCTATTTAAAGCATATCAAGCCCTTGGATCAAACTCAATTCAAATTAAAGGGTAAAACCGTCATAGTCTCTTAGGAGATATGTGGTGTATGAACACCTTTCAAATCTTTTTTTGTGCTTAATTACCAAATATTTTTGACTCCTTTAATATCTATTAGATATATTTCAATCATATGAAGACCTTGGATCAAACTGATTTCATATCAAAGGGTAAAACCATCATATTCTATTAGGCGATTTGTGGTGTATAAAAACCTTTGAAATCATTTTGTTGTGAATAATTACCAAAAAATTTTGAGTCCTTGAATAGGTATTAGATAAATTTAAAGCATATGAAGCCCTTGGATATAACTCAATTCAAATCAAAGGGTAAAATCGTCATAGTCTCTAAGGCGATTTGTGGTGTATGAACACCTTTCAAATCATTTTGTAATGAATAATTACCAAATATTTATGAGTCCTTGAATAGGTATTAGATATATTTAAAGCATATGAAGCCCTTGGATCAAACTCAATTCAAATCAATGGATAAACCGTCATAGTCTCTTACGCGATTTGTGGTGTATGAACACCTTTCAAATCATTTGTGGTGCTTAATTACCTAATTTTTATAACTGCTTGAATCGGTATTAGATATATTTCAATCATATGAAGTCCTTGGATCAACCTAAATTCAAATCAAAGGGTAAAACCGTCATAGTCTCTAAGGCGATTTGTGGTGTATGAACACCTTTCAAATCATTTTTTTGTAAAGAACTACCATATATTTTTGAGTCCTTGAATAGGTATTAGATATAAGCATATGGAACCCTTGGATCAAACTCAATTCAAATTAAAGGGTAAAACCGTCATAGTCTCTTAGGCGATTTGTGGTGTATGAACACCTTTCAAATAATTTTGTTGTGAATATTTACAAAATAATTCTGACTCCTTGAATATTTATTAGATATATTTAAAGCAAATGAAGCCCTAGGATCAAACTCAATTTAATCAAAGTGTAAAACCGTCATAGTCTCTTAGGCGATTTGTGGTGTATGAACACCTTTTAAATCATTTTTTTTTTTGTTAATTACCAAATATTTTTGACTCCTTTAATGGGTATTAGATATATTTCAATCATATGAAGCCCTTGGATTAAACTTATTTCATATCAAAGGATAAAACCGTCATAGTCTCTTAGGCGATTTGTGGTGTATGAAAACCTTTCAAATCATTTTGTTGTGAATAATTACAAAATATTTTTGAGTCCTTGAATAGGTATTAGATATATTTAAAGCATATGAAGCCCTTGGATCAAACTCAATTCAAATCAATGGATAAAACCGTCATAGTCTCTTAGGCGATTTGTGGTGTATGAACACCTTTCAAATCATTTGTGGTGCTTAATTACCAAATGTTTATAACTGCTTGAATCGGTATTAGATATATTTCAATCATATGAAGTCCTTGGATCAACCTAAATTCAAATCAAAGGGTAAAACCGTCATAGTCTCTTAGGCGATTTGTGGTGTATGAACACCTTTCAAATCATTTTTTTTGTAATGAACTACCAAATATTTTTGAGTCCTTGAATAGGTATTAGATATATTTAAAGCATATGGAGCCCTTGGATCAAACTCAATTCAAATTAAAGGGTAAAACCGTCATAGTCTCTTAGGCGATTTGTGGTGTATGAACACCTTTCAAATTTTTTTGTTGTGAATATTTACAAAATAATTCTGACTCCTTGAATATGTATTAGATATATTTAAAGCATATGAAGCCCTAGGATCAAACTCAATTTAAATCAAAGTGTAAAACCGTCATAGTCTCTTAGGCGATTTGTGGTGTATGAACACCTTTTAAATCATTTTTTTTTTTTGTTAATTACCAAATATTTTTGACTCCTTTAATGGGTATTAGATATATTTCAATCATATGAAGCCCTTGGATTAAACTTATTTCATATCAAATGATAAAACCGTCATAGTCTCTTAGGCGATTTGTGGTGTATGAAAACCTTTCAAATCATTTTGTTGTGAATAATTACAAAATATTTTTGAGTCCTTGAATAGGTATTAGATATATTTAAAGCATATGAAGCCCTTGGATCAAACTCAATTCAAATCAATGGATAAAACCGTCATAGTCTCTTAGGCGATTTGTGGTGTATGAACACCTTTCAAATCATTTTGTGGTGCTTAATTACCAAATGTTTATAACTGCTTGAATCGGTATTAGATATATTTCAATCATATGAAGTCCTTGGATCAACCTAAATTCAAATCCAAGGGTAAAACCGTCATAGTCTCTTAGGCGATTTGTGGTGTATGAACACCTTTCAAATCATTTTGTTGTAAAGAACTACCAAATATTTTTGAGTCCTTGAATAGGTATTAGATATATTTAAACATATAACCCTTGATCAAACTCAATTCAAATCAAAGGGTAAACCGTCATAGTCTCTTAGGGATTCGTGGTGTATGAAACCCCCCCCCCCCCGCCCGATCAGTCAGCCACAGCCACCACAAGATCGCCCGGGGGGGCCCCCCTATCCGCTTCGCTCCTCGCCCTGCCCCCCGCCCCCCCCCCCCCCCCCCTTCCCCCCCAGGTAAACGTCATGTAACACCTTCTTTAACAAATATTTCCCAAAGAAATCACAAACCTGATCCTACAATCAAGAAACCTCATAGTCAGCGATTGTGTGTATGAACACCTTTCAAATCATTTTGTTGTAAAACTACCAAATATTTTTGAGTCCTTGAATAGGTATTAGATCTATTTAAAGCATATCAAGCCCTTGGATCAAACTCAATTCAAATTAAAGGGTAAAACCGTCATAGTCTCTTAGGCGATTTGTGGTGTATGAACACCTTTCAAATTTTTTTGTTGTGAATATTTACAAAATAATTCTGACTCCTTGAATATGTATTAGATATATTTAAAGCATATGAAGCCCTAGGATCAAACTCAATTTAATCAAAGTGTAAAACCGTCATAGTCTCTCAGGCGATTTGTGGTGTATGAACACCTTTTAAATCATTTTTTTTTGTTAATTACCAAATATTTTTGACTAATTTCATAGGAATTAGATATATTTCAATCATATGAAGCCCTAGAATTAAACTTATTTTATATCAAAGGATAAAACCGTCATAGTCTCTTAGGCGATTTGTGGTGTATGAAAACCTTTCAAATCATTTTGTTGTGAATAATTACAAAATTTTTTTGAGTCCTTGAATAGGTATTAGATATATTTAAAGCATATGAAGCCCTTGGATCAAACTCAATTCAAATCAATGGATAAACCGTCATAGTCTCTTACGCGATTTGTGGTGTATGAACACCTTTCAAATCATTTGTGGTGCTTAATTACCTAATTTTTATAACTGCTTGAATCGGTATTAGATATATTTCAATCATATGAAGTCCTTGGATCAACCTAAATTCAAATCAAAGGGTAAAACCGTCATAGTCTCTAAGGCGATTTGTGGTGTATGAACACCTTTCAAATCATTTTTTTTGTAAAGAACTACCATATATTTTTGAGTCATTGAATAGGTATTAGATATATTTAAAGCATATGGAGCCCTTGGATCAAACTCAATTCAAATTAAAGGGTAAAACCGTCATAGTCTCTTAGGCGATTTGTGGTGTATGAACACCTTTCAAATTTTTTTGTTGTGAATATTTACAAAATAATTCTGACTCCTTGAATATGTATTAGATATATTTAAAGCATATGAAGCCCTAGGATCAAACTCAATTTAATCAAAGTGTAAAACCGTCATAGTCTCTTAGGCGATTTGTGGTGTATGAACACCTTTTAAATCATTTTTTTTTGTTAATTACCAAATATTTTTGACTAATTTCATAGGAATTAGATATATTTCAATCATATGAAGCCCTAGAATTAAACTTATTTTATATCAAAGGATAAAACCGTCATAGTCTCTTAGGCGATTTGTGGTGTATGAAAACCTTTCAAATCATTTTATTGTGAATAATTACAAAATATTTTTGAGTCCTTGAATAGGTATTAGACATATTTAAAGCATATGAAGCCCTTGGATGAAACTCAATTCAAATCAATGGATAAAACCGTCATAGTCTCTTAGGCGATTTGTGGTGTATGAACACCTTTCAAATCATTTGTGGTGCTTAATTACCAAATGTTTATAACTGCTTGAATCGGTATTAGATATATTTCAATCATATGAAGTCCTTGGATCAACCTAAATTCAAATCCAAGGGTAAAACCGTTATAGTCTCTTAGGCGATTTGTGGTGTATGAACACCTTTCAAATCATTTTTATTGTAAAGAACTACCAAATATTTTTGAGTCCTTGAATAGGTACTAGATATATGTAAAGCATATGGAGCCCTTGGATCAAACTCAATTCAAATTAAAGGGTAAAACCGTCATAGTCTCTTAGGCGATTTGTGGTGTATGAACACCTTTCAAATCATTTTGTTGTGAATATTTACAAAATAATTATGACTCCTTGAATATGTATTAGATATATTTAAAGCATATGAAGCCCTTGGATCAAACTCAATTTAAATCAAAGGGTAAAACCGTCATAGTCTCTTAGGCGATTTGTGGTGTATGAACACCTTTTTAAATCATTTTTTTGTTGTTAATTACCAAATATTTTTGACTCCTTTAATAGGGTATTAGATATATTTCAATCATATGAAGCCCTTGGATTAAACTTATTTCATATCAAAGGATAAAACCGTCATAGTCTCTTAGGCGATTTGTGGTGTATGAACACCTTTCAAATCATTTTGTTATGAATAATTACAAAATATTTTTGAGTCCTTGAATAGGTATTAGATATATTTAAAGCATATGAAGCCCTTGGATCAAACTCAATTCAAATCAATGGATAAAACCGTCATAGTCTCTTAGGCGATTTGTGGTGTATGAACACCTTTCAAATCATTTGTGGTGCTTAATTACCAAATTTTTATAACTGCTTGAATCGGTATTAGATATATTTCAATCATATGAAGTCCTTGGATCAACCTAAATTCAAATCAAAGGGTAAAACCGTCATAGTCTCTTAGGCGATTTGTGGTGTATGAACACCTTTCAAATCATTTTTTTGTAAAGAACTACCAAATATTTTTGAGTCCTTGAATAGGTATTAGATATATTTAAAGCATATGGAGCCCTTGGATCAAACTCAATTCAAATTAAAGGGTAAAACCGTCATAGTCTCTTAGGCGATTTGTGGTGTATGAAAACCTTTCAAATCATTTTGTTGTGAATATTTACAAAATATTTATGACTCCTTGAATAAGTATCAGACATATTTAAAGCATATGAAGCCTTGGATCAAACTCAATTTAAATCAAAGGGTAAAACCGTCATAGTCTATTATGCATTTGTGGTGTATGAACACCTTTCAAATCATTTTTTAAATAATTACCAAATATTTTTGAGTCCTTAATAGGTATTAGATATATTTAAACATATAACCCTTGATCAAACTCAATTCAAATCAAAGGTAAACCGTCATATCTCTTGATTTTTGTATGAACACCTTTCAAATCTTTTTTTATAATTACAAATATTTTATCCTTAATATATTAATATATTTAACATATAACCTATCAACTCATTCAATCAAGTAAAACCCATACTTTACGATTTTGTGTATGAACACCTTTCAAATCATTTTTTGTGAATAATTACCAAATAATTTTATCCTTGAATAGTATTAGATATATTTAAACATATGAAGCCTTGGATAAACTCAATTCAAATCAAAGGGTAAAACCGTCATAGTCTCTTAGGCGATTTGTGGTGTATGAACACCTTTCAAATCATTTTGTTGTGAATAATTACCAAATATTTTTGAGTCCTTGAATAGGTATTAGATATATTTAAAGCATATGAAGCCCTTGGATCAAACTCAATTCAAATCAATGGATAAAACCGTCATAGTCTCTTAGCGATTTGTGGTGTATGAACACCTTTCAAATCATTTTGTGTGCTTAATTACAAATTTTATACTCTTAATGTATTAGATATATTTCAATCATATGAAGTCCTTGGATCAACTAAATTCAAATCAAAGGGTAAAACCGTCATAGTCTCTTAGCGATTTGTGGTGTATGAACACCTTTCAAATCATTTTTTAAAGAACTACCAAATATTTTTGAGTCCTTGAATAGGTATTAGATATATTTAAAGCATATGAACCCTTGGATCAAACTCAATTCAAATTAAAGGGTAAAACCGTCATAGTCTCTTAGGCGATTTGTGGTGTATGAACACCTTTCAAATTTTTGTTGTGAATATTTACAAAATAATTCTGACTCCTTGAATATTATTAGATATATTTAAACATATGAAGCCCTGGATCAAACTCAATTTAATCAAAGTGTAAAACCGTCATAGTCTCTTAGGCGATTTGTGGTGTATGAACACCTTTTAAATCATTTTTTTTTAATTACCAAATATTTTTGACTCCTTTAATGGTATTAGATATATTTCAATCATATGAAGCCCTTGGATTAAACTTATTTCATATCAAAGGATAAAATCGTCATAGTCTCTTAGGCGATTTGTGGTGTATGAACACCTTTCAAATCATTTTGTTGTGAATAATTACAAAATATTTTTGAGTCCTTGAATAGGTATTAGATATATTTAAAGCATATGAAGCCCTTGGATCAAACTCAATTCAAATCAATGGATAAAACCGTCATAGTCTCTTAGGCGATTTGTGGTGTATGAACACCTTTCAAATCATTTGTGGTGCTTAATTACCAAATGTTTATAACTGCTTGAATCGGTATTAGATATATTTCAATCATATGAAGTCCTTGGATCAACCTAAATTCAAATCCAAGGGTAAAACCGTCATAGTCTCTTAGGCGATTTGTGGTGTATGAACACCTTTCAAATCATTTTGTTGTAAAGAACTACCAAATATTTTTGAGTCCTTGAATAGGTATTAGATATATTTAAAGCATATGGAGCCCTTGGATCAAACTCAATTCAAATTAAAGGGTAAAACCGTCATAGTCTCTTAGGCGATTTGTGGTGTATGAACACCTTTCAAATCATTTTGTTGTGAATATTTACAAAATAATTCTGACTCCTTGAATATGTATTAGATATATTTAAAGCATATGAAGCCCTAGGATCAAACTCAATTTAAATCAAAGTGTAAAACCGTCATAGTCTCTTAGGCGATTTGTGGTGTATGAACACCTTTTAAATCATTTTTTTTGTTAATTACCAAATATTTTTGACTCCTTTAATGGGTATTAGATATATTTCAATCATATGAAGCCCTTGGATTAAACTTATTTCATATCAAAGGATAAAACCGTCATAGTCTCTTAGGCGATTTGTGGTGTATGAACACCTTTCAAATCATTTTGTTGTAAATAATTACAAAATATTTTTGAGTCCTTGAATAGGTATTAGATATATTTAAAGCATATGAAGCCCTTGGATCAAACTCAATTCAAATCAATGGATAAAACCGTCATAGTCTCTTAGGCGATTTGTGGTGTATGAACACCTTTCAAATCATTTGTGGTGCTTAATTACCAAATGTTTATAACTGCTTGAATCGGTATTAGATATATTTCAATCATATGAAGTCCTTGGATCAACCTAAATTCAAATCCAAGGGTAAAACCGTCATAGTCTCTTAGGCGATTTGTGGTGTATGAACACCTTTCAAATCATTTTGTTGTAAAGAACTACCAAATATTTTTGAGTCCTTGAATAGGTATTAGATCTATTTAAAGCATATCAAGCCCTTGCATCAAACTCAATACAAATCAAGGGGTAAAACCGTCATAGTCTCTTAGGGGATTTGTGGTGTATGAAAAACTTTCAAATCATTTTGTTGTGAATATTTATAAAATATTTATGACTCCTTGAATAAGTATCAGACATATTTAAAGCATATGAAGCTCTTGGATCAAACTCAATTTAAATCAAAGGGTAAAGCCGTCATAGTCTATTATGTAATTTGTGGTGTATGAACACCTTTCAAATCATTTTGTTAAAAATAATTACCAAATATTTTTGAGTCCTTGAATAGGTATTAGATCTATTTAAAGCATATCAAGCCCTTGGATCAAACTCAATTCAAATTAAAGGGTAAAACCGTCATAGTCTCTTAGGAGATATGTGGTGTATGAACACCTTTCAAATCTTTTTTTGTGCTTAATTACCAAATATTTTTGACTCCTTTAATATCTATTAGATATATTTCAATCATATGAAGACCTTGGATCAAACTGATTTCATATCAAAGGGTAAAACCATCATATTCTATTAGGCGATTTGTGGTGTATAAAAACCTTTGAAATCATTTTGTTGTGAATAATTACCAAAAAATTTTGAGTCCTTGAATAGGTATTAGATAAATTTAAAGCATATGAAGCCCTTGGATATAACTCAATTCAAATCAAAGGGTAAAATCGTCATAGTCTCTAAGGCGATTTGTGGTGTATGAACACCTTTCAAATCATTTTGTAATGAATAATTACCAAATATTTATGAGTCCTTGAATAGGTATTAGATATATTTAAAGCATATGAAGCCCTTGGATCAAACTCAATTCAAATCAATGGATAAACCGTCATAGTCTCTTACGCGATTTGTGGTGTATGAACACCTTTCAAATCATTTGTGGTGCTTAATTACCTAATTTTTATAACTGCTTGAATCGGTATTAGATATATTTCAATCATATGAAGTCCTTGGATCAACCTAAATTCAAATCAAAGGGTAAAACCGTCATAGTCTCTAAGGCGATTTGTGGTGTATGAACACCTTTCAAATCATTTTTTTGTAAAGAACTACCATATATTTTTGAGTCCTTGAATAGGTATTAGATATATTTAAAGCATATGGAGCCCTTGGATCAAACTCAATTCAAATTAAAGGGTAAAACCGTCATAGTCTCTTAGGCGATTTGTGGTGTATGAACACCTTTCAAATTTTTTTGTTGTGAATATTTACAAAATAATTCTGACTCCTTGAATATTTATTAGATATATTTAAAGCATATGAAGCCCTAGGATCAAACTCAATTTAATCAAAGTGTAAAACCGTCATAGTCTCTTAGGCGATTTGTGGTGTATGAACACCTTTTAAATCATTTTTTTTTGTTAATTACCAAATATTTTTGACTCCTTTAATGGGTATTAGATATATTTCAATCATATGAAGCCCTTGGATTAAACTTATTTCATATCAAAGGATAAAACCGTCATAGTCTCTTAGGCGATTTGTGGTGTATGAAAACCTTTCAAATCATTTTGTTGTGAATAATTACAAAATATTTTTGAGTCCTTGAATAGGTATTAGATATATTTAAAGCATATGAAGCCCTTGGATCAAACTCAATTCAAATCAATGGATAAAACCGTCATAGTCTCTTACGCGATTTGTGGTGTATGAACACCTTTCAAATCATTTGTGGTGCTTAATTACCAAATGTTTATAACTGCTTGAATCGGTATTAGATATATTTCAATCATATGAAGTCCTTGGATCAACCTAAATTCAAATCAAAGGGTAAAACCGTCATAGTCTCTTAGGCGATTTGTGGTGTATGAACACCTTTCAAATCATTTTTTTTGTAAAGAACTACCAACTTTTTGAGTCCTTGAATAGGTATTAGATATATTTAAAGCATATGGAGCCCTTGGATCAAACTCAATTCAAATTAAAGGGTAAAACCGTCATAGTCTCTTAGGCGATTTGTGGTGTATGAACACCTTTCAAATTTTTTTGTTGTGAATATTTACAAAATAATTCTGACTCCTTGAATATGTATTAGATATATTTAAAGCATATGAAGCCCTAGGATCAAACTCAATTTAATCAAAGTGTAAAACCGTCATAGTCTCTTAGGCGATTTGTGGTGTATGAACACCTTTTAAATCATTTTTTTTGTTAATTACCAAATATTTTTGACTCCTTTAATGGGTATTAGATATATTTCAATCATATGAAGCCCTTGGATTAAACTTATTTCATATCAAAGGATAAAACCGTCATAGTCTCTTAGGCGATTTGTGGTGTATGAAAACCTTTCAAATCATTTTGTTGTGAATAATTACAAAATATTTTTGAGTCCTTGAATAGGTATTAGATATATTTAAAGCATATGAAGCCCTTGGATCAAACTCAATTCAAATCAATGGATAAAACCGTCATAGTCTCTTAGGCGATTTGTGGTGTATGAACACCTTTCAAATCATTTGTGGTGCTTAATTACCAAATGTTTATAACTGCTTGAATCGGTATTAGATATATTTCAATCATATGAAGTCCTTGGATCAACCTAAATTCAAATCCAAGGGTAAAACCGTCATAGTCTCTTAGGCAATTTGTGGTGTATGAACACCTTTCAAATCATTTTGTTGTAAAGAACTACCAAATATTTTTGAGTCCTTGAATAGGTATTAGATCTATTTAAAGCATATCAAGCCCTTGCATCAAACTCAATACAAATCAAGGGGTAAAACCGTCATAGTCTCTTAGGGGATTTGTGGTGTATGAAAAACTTTCAAATCATTTTGTTGTGAATATTTATAAAATATTTATGACTCCTTGAATAAGTATCAGACATATTTAAAGCATATGAAGCTCTTGGATCAAACTCAATTTAAATCAAAGGGTAAAGCCGTCATAGTCTATTATGTAATTTGTGGTGTATGAACACCTTTCAAATCATTTTGTTAAAAATAATTACCAAATATTTTTGAGTCCTTGAATAGGTATTAGATCTATTTAAAGCATATCAAGCCCTTGGATCAAACTCAATTCAAATTAAAGGGTAAAACCGTCATAGTCTCTTAGGAGATATGTGGTGTATGAACACCTTTCAAATCTTTTTGTTGTGCTTAATTACCAAATATTTTTGACTCCTTTAATATCTATTAGATATATTTCAATCATATGAAGACCTTGGATCAAACTGATTTCATATCAAAGGGTAAAACCATCATATTCTATTAGGCGATTTGTGGTGTATAAAAACCTTTGAAATCATTTTGTTGTGAATAATTACCAAAAAATTTTGAGTCCTTGAATAGGTATTAGATAAATTTAAAGCATATGAAGCCCTTGGATATAACTCAATTCAAATCAAAGGGTAAAATCGTCATAGTCTCTAAGGCGATTTGTGGTGTATGAACACCTTTCAAATCATTTTGTAATGAATAATTACCAAATATTTATGAGTCCTTGAATAGGTATTAGATATATTTAAAGCATATGAAGCCCTTGGATCAAACTCAATTCAAATCAATGGATAAACCGTCATAGTCTCTTACGCGATTTGTGGTGTATGAACACCTTTCAAATCATTTGTGGTGCTTAATTACCTAATTTTTATAACTGCTTGAATCGGTATTAGATATATTTCAATCATATGAAGTCCTTGGATCAACCTAAATTCAAATCAAAGGGTAAAACCGTCATAGTCTCTAAGGCGATTTGTGGTGTATGAACACCTTTCAAATCATTTTTTTGTAAAGAACTACCATATATTTTTGAGTCCTTGAATAGGTATTAGATATATTAAAGCATATGGAGCCCTTGGATCAAACTCAATTCAAATTAAAGGGTAAAACCGTCATAGTCTCTTAGGCGATTTGTGGTGTATGAACACCTTTCAAATTTTTTTGTTGTGAATATTTACAAAATAATTCTGACTCCTTGAATATGTATTAGATATATTTAAAGCATATGAAGCCCTAGGATCAAACTCAATTTAAATCAAAGTGTAAAACCGTCATAGTCTCTTAGGCGATTTGTGGTGTATGAACACCTTTTAAATCATTTTTTTTGTTAATTACCAAATATTTTTGACTCCTTTAATGGGTATTAGATATATTTCAATCATATGAAGCCCTTGGATTAAACTTATTTCATATCAAAGGATAAAACCGTCATAGTCTCTTAGGCGATTTGTGGTGTATGAAA
The DNA here is from genome assembly GCA_947645195.1 of Patellifolia procumbens. NCBI lineage: Eukaryota > Viridiplantae > Streptophyta > Magnoliopsida > Caryophyllales > Amaranthaceae > Patellifolia > Patellifolia procumbens. The sequence goes on along the minus strand of CANSGD010001503.1, from coordinate 60,244 downwards.
ACCTTTCAAATCATTTTGTTGTGAATAATTACAAAATATTTTTGAGTCCTTGAATAGGTATTAGATATATTTAAAGCATATGAAGCCCTTGGATCAAACTCAATTCAAATCAATGGATAAAACCGTCATAGTCTCTTAGGCGATTTGTGGTGTATGAACACCTTTCAAATCATTTGTGGTGCTTAATTACCAAATGTTTATAACTGCTTGAATCGGTATTAGATATATTTCAATCATATGAAGTCCTTGGATCAACCTAAATTCAAATCCAAGGGTAAAACCGTCATAGTCTCTTAGGCGATTTGTGGTGTATGAACACCTTTCAAATCATTTTTTTTGTAAAGAACTACCAAATATATTTTGAGTCCTTGAATAGGTATTAGATATATTTAAAGCATATGGAGCCCTTGGATCAAACTCAATTCAAATTAAAGGGTAAAACCGTCATAGTCTCTTAGGCGATTTGTGGTGTATGAACACCTTTCAAATTATTTTTGTTGTGAATATTTACAAAATAATTCTGACTCCTTGAATATGTATTAGATATATTTAAAAGCATATGAAGCCCTAGGATCAAACTCAATTTAAATCAAAGTGTAAAACCGTCATAGTCTCTTAGGCGATTTGTGGTGTATGAACACCTTTTAAATCATTTTTTTTGTTAATTACCAAATATTTTTGACTCCTTTAATGGGTATTAGATATATTTCAATCATATGAAGCCCTTGGATTAAACTTATTTCATATCAAAGGATAAAACCGTCATAGTCTCTTAGGCAATTTGTGGTGTATGAACACCTTTCAAATCATTTTGTTGTAAAGAACTACCAAATATTTTTGAGTCCTTGAATAGGTATTAGATATATTTAAAGCATATGAAGCCCTTGGATCAAACTCAATTCAAATCAATGGATAAAACCGTCATAGTCTCTTAGGCGATTTGTGGTGTATGAACACCTTTCAAATCATTTGTGGTGCTTAATTACCAAATGTTTATAACTGCTTGAATCGGTATTAGATATATTTCAATCATATGAAGTCCTTGGATCAACCTAAATTCAAATCCAAGGGTAAAACCGTCATAGTCTCTTAGGCGATTTGTGGTGTATGAACACCTTTCAAATCATTTTGTTGTAAAGAACTACCAAATATTTTTGAGTCCTTGAATAGGTATTAGATCTATTTAAAGCATATCAAGCCCTTGCATCAAACTCAATACAAATCAAGGGGTAAAACCGTCATAGTCTCTTAGGGGATTTGTGGTGTATGAAAAACTTTCAAATCATTTTGTTGTGAATATTTATAAAATATTTATGACTCCTTGAATAAGTATCAGACATATTTAAAGCATATGAAGCTCTTGGATCAAACTCAATTTAAATCAAAGGGTAAAGCCGTCATAGTCTATTATGTAATTTGTGGTGTATGAACACCTTTCAAATCATTTTGTTAAAAATAATTACCAAATATTTTTGAGTCCTTGAATAGGTATTAGATCTATTTAAAGCATATCAAGCCCTTGGATCAAACTCAATTCAAATTAAAGGGTAAAACCGTCATAGTCTCTTAGGAGATATGTGGTGTATGAACACCTTTCAAATCTTTTTTTGTGCTTAATTACCAAATATTTTTGACTCCTTTAATATCTATTAGATATATTTCAATCATATGAAGACCTTGGATCAAACTGATTTCATATCAAAGGGTAAAACCATCATATTCTATTAGGCGATTTGTGGTGTATAAAAACCTTTGAAATCATTTTGTTGTGAATAATTACCAAAAAATTTTGAGTCCTTGAATAGGTATTAGATAAATTTAAAGCATATGAAGCCCTTGGATATAACTCAATTCAAATCAAAGGGTAAAATCGTCATAGTCTCTAAGGCGATTTGTGGTGTATGAACACCTTTCAAATCATTTTGTAATGAATAATTACCAAATATTTATGAGTCCTTGAATAGGTATTAGATATATTTAAAGCATATGAAGCCCTTGGATCAAACTCAATTCAAATCAATGGATAAACCGTCATAGTCTCTTACGCGATTTGTGGTGTATGAACACCTTTCAAATCATTTGTGGTGCTTAATTACCTAATTTTTATAACTGCTTGAATCGGTATTAGATATATTTCAATCATATGAAGTCCTTGGATCAACCTAAATTCAAATCAAAGGGTAAAACCGTCATAGTCTCTAAGGCGATTTGTGGTGTATGAACACCTTTCAAATCATTTTTTTGTAAAGAACTACCATATATTTTTGAGTCCTTGAATAGGTATTAGATATATTTAAAGCATATGGAGCCCTTGGATCAAACTCAATTCAAATTAAAGGGTAAAACCGTCATAGTCTCTTAGGCGATTTGTGGTGTATGAACACCTTTCAAATTTTTTTGTTGTGAATATTTACAAAATAATTCTGACTCCTTGAATATTTATTAGATATATTTAAAGCATATGAAGCCCTAGGATCAAACTCAATTTAATCAAAGTGTAAAACCGTCATAGTCTCTTAGGCGATTTGTGGTGTATGAACACCTTTTAAATCATTTTTTTTTGTTAATTACCAAATATTTTTGACTCCTTTAATGGGTATTAGATATATTTCAATCATATGAAGCCCTTGGATTAAACTTATTTCATATCAAAGGATAAAACCGTCATAGTCTCTTAGGCGATTTGTGGTGTATGAAAACCTTTCAAATCATTTTGTTGTGAATAATTACAAAATATTTTTGAGTCCTTGAATAGGTATTAGATATATTTAAAGCATATGAAGCCCTTGGATCAAACTCAATTCAAATCAATGGATAAAACCGTCATAGTCTCTTAGGCGATTTGTGGTGTATGAACACCTTTCAAATCATTTGTGGTGCTTAATTACCAAATGTTTATAACTGCTTGAATCGGTATTAGATATATTTCAATCATATGAAGTCCTTGGATCAACCTAAATTCAAATCCAAGGGTAAAACCGTCATAGTCTCTTAGGCGATTTGTGGTGTATGAACACCTTTCAAATCATTTTGTTGTAAAGAACTACCAAATATTTTTGAGTCCTTGAATAGGTATTAGATATATTTAAAGCATATGAAGCCCTTGGATCAAACTCAATTCAAATTAAAGGGTAAAACCGTCATAGTCTCTTAGGCGATTTGTGGTGTATGAACACCTTTCAAATTTTTTTGTTGTGAATATTTACAAAATAATTATGACTCCTTGAATATGTATTAGATATATTTAAAGCATATGAAGCCCTAGGATCAAACTCAATTTAAATCAAAGGGTAAAACCGTCATAGTCTCTTAGGCGATTTGTGGTGTATGAACACCTTTTAAATCATTTTTTTTGTTAATTACCAAATATTTTTGACTCCTTTAATGGGTATTAGATATATTTCAATCATATGAAGCCCTTGGATTAAACTTATTTCATATCAAATGATAAAACCGTCATAGTCTCTTAGGCGATTTGTGGTGTATGAAAACCTTTCAAATCATTTTGTTGTGAATAATTACAAAATAGTTTTGAGTCCTTGAATAGGTATTAGATATATTTAAAGCATATGAAGCCCTTGGATCAAACTCAATTCAAATCAATGGATAAAACCGTCATAGTCTCTTAGGCGATTTGTGGTGTATGAACACCTTTCAAATCATTTGTGGTGCTTAATTACCAAATGTTTATAACTGCTTGAATCGGCATTAGATATATTTCAATCATATGAAGTCCTTGGATCAACCTAAATTCAAATCCAAGGGTAAAACCGTCATAGTCTCTTAGGCAATTTGTGGTGTATGAACACCTTTCAAATAATTTTGTTGTAAAGAACTACCAAATATTTTTGAGTCCTTTAATAGGTATTAGATCTATTTAAAGCATATCAAGCCCTTGCATCAAACTCAATACAAATCAAGGGGTAAAACCGTCATAGTCTCTTAGGGGATTTGTGGTGTATGAAAAACTTTCAAATCATTTTGTTGTGAATATTTATAAAATATTTATGACTCCTTGAATAAGTATCAGACATATTTAAAGCATATGAAGCTCTTGGATCAAACTCAATTTAAATCAAAGGGTAAAGCCGTCATAGTCTATTATGTAATTTGTGGTGTATGAACACCTTTCAAATCATTTTGTTAAAAATAATTACCAAATATTTTTGAGTCCTTGAATAGGTATTAGATCTATTTAAAGCATATCAAGCCCTTGGATCAAACTCAATTCAAATTAAAGGGTAAAACCGTCATAGTCTCTTAGGAGATATGTGGTGTATGAACACCTTTCAAATCTTTTTTTGTGCTTAATTACCATATATTTTTGACTCCTTTAATATCTATTAGATATATTTCAATCATATGAAGACCTTGGATCAAACTGATTTCATATCAAAGGGTAAAACCATCATATTCTATTAGGCGATTTGTTGTGTATAAAAACCTTTGAAATCATTTTGTTGTGAATAATTACCAAAAAATTTTGAGTCCTTGAATAGGTATTAGATAAATTTAAAGCATATGAAGCCCTTGGATATAACTCAATTCAAATCAAAGGGTAAAATCGTCATAGTCTCTAAGGCGATTTGTGGTGTATGAACACCTTTCAAATCATTTTGTAATGAATAATTACCAAATATTTATGAGTCCTTGAATAGGTATTAGATATATTTAAAGCATATGAAGCCCTTGGATCAAACTCAATTCAAATCAATGGATAAACCGTCATAGTCTCTTAGGCGATTTGTGGTGTAAGAAAACCTTTCAAATCATTTTGTTGTGAATAATTAAAAAATATTTTTGAGTCCTTGAATAGGTATTAGATATATTTAAAGCATATGAAGCCCTTGGATCAAACTCAATTCAAATCAATGGATAAAACCGTCATAGTCTCTTAGGCGATTTGTGGTGTATGAACACCTTTCAAATTTTTTTGTTGTGAATATTTACAAAATAATTCTGACTTCTTGAATATGTATTAGATATATTTAAAGCATATGAAGCCCTAGGATCAAACTCAATTCAAATCAATGTATAAAACCGTCATAGTCTCTTACGCGATTTGTGGTGTATGAACACCTTTCAAATCATTTTGTTGTTTGTTTAATTACCAAATATTTTTGACTCCTTTAATGGGTATTAGATATATTTCAATCATATGAAGTCCTTGGATCAACCTAAATTCAAATCAATGGGTAAAACCGTCATAGTCTCTAAGGCGATTTGTGGTGTATGAACACCTTTCAAATCATTTTTTTGTAAAGAACTACCATATATTTTTGAGTCCTTGAATAGGTATTAGATATATTTAAAGCATATGGAAGCCCTTGGATCAAACTCAATTCAAATTAAAGGGTAAAACCGTCATAGTCTCTTAGGCGATTTGTGGTGTATGAACACCTTTCAAATTTTTTTGTTGTGAATATTTACCAAATAATTCTGACTCCTTGAATATTTATTAGATATACTTAAAGCATATGAAGCCCTAGGATCAAACTCAATTTAATCAAAGTGTAAAACCGTCATAGTCTATTAGGCGATTTGTGGTGTATGAACACCTTTTAAATCATTTTATTTTGTTAATTACCAAATATTTTTGACTCCTTTAATGGGTATTAGATATATTTCAATCATATGAAGCCCTTGGATTAAACTTATTTCATATCAAAGGAAAAAATCGTCATAGTCTCTTAGGCGATTTGTGGTGTATGAAAACCTTTCAAATCATTTTGTTGTGAATAATTACAAAATATTTTTGAGTCCTTGAATAGGTATTAGATATATTTAAAGCATATGAAGCCCTTGGATCAAACTCAATTCAAATCAATGGATAAAACCGTCATAGTCTCTTAGGCGATTTGTGGTGTATGAACACCTTTCAAATCATTTGTGGTGCTTAATTACCAAATGTTTATAACTGCTTGAATCGGTATTAGATATATTTCAATCATATGAAGTCCTTGGATCAACCTAAATTCAAATCCAAGGGTAAAACCGTCATAGTCTCTTAGGCGATTTGTGGTGTATGAACACCTTTCAAATCATTTTTTTTGTAAAGAACTACCATATATTTTTGAGTCCTTGAATAGGTATTAGATATATTTAAAGCATATGGAGCCCTTGGATCAAACTCAATTCAAATTAAAGGGTAAAACCGTCATAGTCTCTTAGGCGATTTGTGGTGTATGAACACCTTTCAAATTTTTTTGTTGTGAATATTTACAAAATAATTCTGACTCCTTGAATATGTATTAGATATATTTAAAGCATATGAAGCCCTAGGATCAAACTCAATTTAATCAAAGTGTAAAACCGTCATAGTCTCTTAGGCGATTTGTGGTGTATGAACACCTTTTAAATCATTTTTTTTTGTTAATTACCAAATATTTTTGACTCCTTTAATGGGTATTAGATATATTTCAATCATATGAAGCCCTTGGATTAAACTTATTTCATATCAAAGGATAAAACCGTCATAGTCTCTTAGGCGATTTGTGGTGTATGAAAACCTTTCAAATCATTTTGTTGTGAATAATTACAAAATATTTTTGAGTCCTTGAATAGGTATTAGATATATTTAAAGCATATGAAGCCCTTGGATCAAACTCAATTCAAATCAATGGATAAAACCGTCATAGTCTCTTAGGCGATTTGTGGTGTATGAACACCTTTCAAATCATTTGTGGTGCTTAATTACCAAATGTTTATAACTGCTTGAATCGGTATTAGATATATTTCAATCATATGAAGTCCTTGGATCAACCTAAATTCAAATCCAAGGGTAAAACCGTCATAGTCTCTTAGGCGATTTGTGGTGTATGAACACCTTTCAAATCATTTTGTTGTAAAGAACTACCAAATATTTTTGAGTCCTTGAATAGGTATTAGATCTATTTAAAGCATATCAAGCCCTTGCATCAAACTCAATACAAATCAAGGGGTAAAACCGTCATAGTCTCTTAGGGGATTTGTGGTGTATGAAAAACTTTCAAATCATTTTGTTGTGAATATTTATAAAATATTTATGACTCCTTGAATAAGTATCAGACATATTTAAAGCATATGAAGCTCTTGGATCAAACTCAATTTAAATCAAAGGGTAAAGCCGTCATAGTCTATTATGTAATTTGTGGTGTATGAACACCTTTCAAATCATTTTGTTAAAAATAATTACCAAATATTTTTGAGTCCTTGAATAGGTATTAGATCTATTTAAAGCATATCAAGCCCTTGGATCAAACTCAATTCAAATTAAAGGGTAAAACCGTTTTAGTCTCTTAGGAGATATGTGGTGTATGAACACCTTTCAAATAATTTTTGTGCTTAATTACCAAATATTTTTGACTCCTTTAACATCTATTAGATATATTTCAATCATATGAAGACCTTGGATCAAACTGATTTCATATCAAAGGGTAAAACCATCATATTCTATTAGGCGATTTGTGGTGTATAAAAACCTTTGAAATCATTTTGTTGTGAATAATTACCAAAAAATTTTGAGTCCTTGAATAGGTATTAGATAAATTTAAAGCATATGAAGCCCTTGGATATAACTCAATTCAAATCAAAGGGTAAAATCGTCATAGTCTCTTAGGCGATTTGTGGTGTATGAACACCTTTCAAATCATTTTGTAATGAATAATTACAAAATATTTATGAGTCCTTGAATAGGTATTAGATATATTTAAAGCATTTGAAGCCCTATGATCAAACTCAATTCAAATCAATGGATAAACCGTCATAGTCTCTTACGCGATGTGTGGTGTATGAACACCTTTCAAATCATTTGTGGTGCTTAATTACCTAATTTTTATAACTGCTTGAATCGGTATTAGATATATTTCAATCATATGAAGTCCTTGGATCAACCTAAATTCAAATCAAAGGGTAAAACCGTCATAGTCTCTAAGGCGATTTGTGGTGTATGAACACCTTTCAAATCATTTTTTTGTAAAGAACTACCATATATTTTTGAGTCCTTGAATAGGTATTAGATATATTAAAGCATATGGAGCCCTTGGATCAAACTCAATTCAAATTAAAGGGTAAAACCGTCATAGTCTCTTAGGCGATTTGTGGTGTATGAACACCTTTCAAATTTTTTTGTTGTGAATATTTACAAAATAATTCTGACTCCTTGAATATTTATTAGATATATTTAAAGCATATGAAGCCCTAGGATCAAACTCAATTTAATCAAAGTGTAAAACCGTCATAGTCTCTTAGGCGATTTGTGGTGTATGAACACCTTTTAAATCATTTTTTTTGTTAATTACCAAATATTTTTGACTCCTTTAATGGGTATTAGATATATTTCAATCATATGAAGCCCTTGGATTAAACTTATTTCATATCAAAGGATAAAACCGTCATAGTCTCTTAGGCGATTTGTGGTGTATGAAAACCTTTCAAATCATTTTGTTGTGAATAATTACAAAATATTTTTGAGTCCTTGAATAGGTATTAGATATATTTAAAGCATATGAAGCCCTTGGATCAAACTCAATTCAAATCAATGGATAAAACCGTCATAGTCTCTTAGGCGATTTGTGGTGTATGAACACCTTTCAAATCATTTGTGGTGCTTAATTACCAAATGTTTATAACTGCTTGAATCGGTATTAGATATATTTCAATCATATGAAGTCCTTGGATCAACCTAAATTCAAATCCAAGGGTAAAACCGTCATAGTCTCTTAGGCGATTTGTGGTGTATGAACACCTTTCAAATCATTTTGTTGTAAAGAACTACCAAATATTTTTGAGTCCTTGAATAGGTATTAGATCTATTTAAAGCATATCAAGCCCTTGCATCAAACTCAATACAAATCAAGGGGTAAAACCGTCATAGTCTCTTAGGGGATTTGTGGTGTATGAAAAACTTTCAAATCATTTTGTTGTGAATATTTATAAAATATTTATGACTCCTTGAATAAGTATCAGACATATTTAAAGCATATGAAGCTCTTGGATCAAACTCAATTTAAATCAAAGGGTAAAGCCGTCATAGTCTATTATGTAATTTGTGGTGTATGAACACCTTTCAAATCATTTTGTTAAAAATAATTACCAAATATTTTTGAGTCCTTGAATAGGTATTAGATCTATTTAAAGCATATCAAGCCCTTGGATCAAACTCAATTCAAATTAAAGGGTAAAACCGTTTTAGTCTCTTAGGAGATATGTGGTGTATGAACACCTTTCAAATCTTTTTTTGTGCTTAATTACCAAATATTTTTGACTCCTTTAATATCTATTAGATATATTTCAATCATATGAAGACCTTGGATCAAACTGATTTCATATCAAAGGGTAAAACCATCATATTCTATTAGGCGATTTGTGGTGTATAAAAACCTTTGAAATCATTTTGTTGTGAATAATTACCAAAAAATTTTGAGTCCTTGAATAGGTATTAGATAAATTTAAAGCATATGAAGCCCTTGGATATAACTCAATTCAAATCAAAGGGTAAAATCGTCATAGTCTCTAAGGCGATTTGTGGTGTATGAACACCTTTCAAATCATTTTGTAATGAATAATTACCAAATATTTATGAGTCCTTGAATAGGTATTAGATATATTTAAAGCATATGAAGCCCTTGGATCAAACTCAATTCAAATCAATGGATAAACCGTCATAGTCTCTTACGCGATTTGTGGTGTATGAACACCTTTCAAATCATTTGTGGTGCTTAATTACCTAATGTTTATAACTGCTTGAATCGGTATTAGATATATTTCAATCATATGAAGTCCTTGGATCAACCTAAATTCAAATCAAAGGGTAAAACCGTCATAGTCTCTAAGGCGATTTGTGGTGTATGAACACCTTTCAAATCATTTTTTTGTAAAGAACTACCATATATTTTTGAGTCCTTGAATAGGTATTAGATATATTTAAAGCATATGGAGCCCTTGGATCAAACTCAATTCAAATTAAAGGGTAAAACCGTCATAGTCTCTTAGGCGATTTGTGGTGTATGAACACCTTTCAAATTTTTTTGTTGTGAATATTTACAAAATAATTCTGACTCCTTGAATATGTATTAGATATATTTAAAGCATATGAAGCCCTAGGATCAAACTCAATTTAATCAAAGTGTAAAACCGTCATAGTCTCTTAGGCGATTTGTGGTGTATGAACACCTTTTAAATCATTTTTTTTTGTTAATTACCAAATATTTTTAACTCCTTTAATAGGTATTAGATATATTTCAATCATATGAAGCCCTTGGATTAAACTTATTTCATATCAAAGGATAAAACCGTCATAGTCTCTTAGGCGATTTGTGGTTTATGAAAACCTTTCAAATCATTTTGTTGTGAATAATTACAAAATATTTTTGAGTCCTTGAATAGGTATTAGATATATTTAAAGCATATGAAGCCCTTGGATCAAACTCAATTCAAATCAATGGATAAAACCGTCATAGTCTCTTAGGCGATTTGTGGTGTATGAACACCTTTCAAATCATTTGTGGTGCTTAATTACCAAATGTTTATAACTGCTTGAATCGGTATTAGATATATTTCAATCATATGAAGTCCTTGGATCAACCTAAATTCAAATCCAAGGGTAAAACCGCCATAGTCTCTTAGGCGATTTGTGGTGTATGAACACCTTTCAAATCATTGTTTTTGTAAAGAACTACCAAATATTTTTGAGTCCTTTAATAGGTATTAGATATATTTCAATCATATGAAGCCCTTGGATCAAACTCAATTCAAATTAAAGGGTAAAACCGTCATAGTCTCTTAGGCGATTTGTGGTGTATGAACACCTTTCAAATTATTTTGTTGTGAATATTTACAAAATAATTATGACTCCTTGAATATGTATTAGATATATTTAAAGCATATGAAGCCCTAGGATCAAACTCAATTTAATCAAAGTGTAAAACCGTCATAGTCTCTTAGGCGATTTGTGGTGTATGAACACCTTTTAAATCATTTTTTTGTGATAATTACCAAATATTTTTGACTCCTTTAATGGGTATTAGATATATTTCAATCATATGAAGCCCTTGGATTAAACTTAATTCATATCAAAGGATAAAACCGTCATAGTCTCTTAGGCGATTTGTGGTGTATGAAAACCTTTCAAATCATTTTGTTGTCAATAATTACAAAATATTTTTGAGTCCTTGAATAGGTATTAGATATATTTAAAGCATATGAAGCCCTTGGATCAAACTCAATTCAAATCAATGGATAAAACCGTCATAGTCTCTTAGGCGATTTGTGGTGTATGAACACCTTTCAAATCATTTGTGGTGCTTAATTACCAAATGTTTATAACTGCTTGAATCGGTATTAGATATATTTCAATCATATGAAGTCCTTGGATCAACCTAAATTCAAATCCAAGGGTAAAATCGTCATACTCTCTTAGGCGATTTGTGGTGTATGAACACCTTTCAAATCATTTGTTTTTGTAAAGAACTACCAAATATTTTTGAGTCCTTGAATAGGTATTAGATATATTTAAAGCATATGGAGCCCTTGGATCAAACTCAATTCAAATTAAAGGGTAAAACCGTCATAGTCTCTTAGGCGATTTGTGGTGTATGAACACCTTTCAAATTTTTTGTTGTGAATATTTACAAAATAATTGCGACTCCTTGAATATGTACTAGATATATTTAAAGCATATGAAGACCTAGGATCAAACTCAATTTAATCAAAGTGTAAAACCGTTATAGTCTCTTAGGCGATTTGTGGTGTATGAACACCTTTTAAATCATTTTTTTTTGTTAATTACCAAATATTTTTGACTCCTTTAATGGGTATTAGATATATTTCAATCATATGAAGCCCTTGGATTAAACTTATTTCATATCAAAGGATAAAACCGTCATAGTCTCTTAGGCGATTTGTGGTGTATGAAAACCTTTCAAATCATTTTATTGTGAATAATTACAAAATATTTTTGAGTCCTTGAATAGGTATTAGACATATTTAAAGTATATGAAGCCCTTGGATGAAACTCAATTCAAATCAATGGATAAAACCGTCATAGTCTCTTAGGCGATTTGTGGTGTATGAACACCTTTCAAATCATTTGTGGTGCTTAATTACCAAATGTTTATAACTGCTTGAATCGGTATTAGATATATTTCAATCATATGAAGTCCTTGGATCAACCTAAATTCAAATCCAAGGGTAAAACCGTCATAGTCTCTTAGGCGATTTGTGGTGTATGAACACCTTTCAAATCATTTTTTTGTAAAGAACTACCAAATATTTTTGAGTCCTTGAATAGGTATTAGATATATTTAAAGCATATGGAAGCCCTTGGATCAAACTCAATTCAAATTAAAGGGTAAAACCGTCATAGTCTCTTAGGCGATTTGTGGTGTATGAACACCTTTCAAATTATTTTGTTGTGAATATTTACAAAATAATTCTGACTCCTTGAATATGTATTAGATATATTTAAAGCATATGAAGCCCTTGGATCAAACTCAATTTAAATCAAAGTGTAAAACCGTCATAGTCTCTTAGGCGATTTGTGGTGTATGAACACCTTTTAAATCATTTTTTTTTGTTAATTACCAAATATTTTTGACTCCTTTAATGGGTATTAGATATATTTCAATCATATGAAGCCCTTGGATTAAACTTATTTCATATCAAAGGATAAAACCGTCATAGTCTCTCAGGCGATTTGTGGTGTATAAAAACCTTTCAAATCATTTTGTTGTGAATAATTACAAAATATTTTTGAGTCCTTGAATAGGTATTAGATCTATTTAAAGCATATGAAGCCCTTGGATCAAACTCAATTCAAATTCAATGGGTAAAACCGTCATAGTCTCTTAGGAGATTTGTGGTGTATGAACACCTTTCAAATCATTTTGTTGTGCTTAATTACCAAATATTTTTGACTCCTTTAATATCTATTAGATATATTTCAATCATATGAAGACCTTGGATCAAACTGATTTCATATCAAAGGGTAAAACCATCATATTCTATTAGGCGATTTGTGGTGTATAAAAACCTTTGAAATCATTTTGTTGTGAATAATTACCAAAAATTTTTGAGTCCTTGAATAGGTATTAGATAAATTTAAAGCATATGAAGCCCTTGGATATAACTCAATTCAAATCAAAGGGTAAAATCGTCATAGTCTCTAAGGCGATTTGTGGTGTATGAACACCTTTCAAATCATTTTGTTATGAATAATTACCAAATATTTATGAGTCCTTAATAGTATTAGATATATTTAAACATATGAAGCCTGATCAAACTCATTCACAGAAAACATCATATCTTTACGATTTGGTGTATCAACAAAATCATCACAAAACACCAAAGAAACAAAACAAAACCCAAACAACAAAGTAAAACGCATATCTCAAGGCGATTTGTGGTGTATGAACACCTTTCAAATCATTTTGTTATGAATAATTACCAAATATTTATGAGTCCTTGAATAGGTATTAGATATATTTAAAGCATATGAGGCCCTTGGATCAAACTCAATTCAAATCAATGGATAAACCGTCATAGTCTCTTACGCGATTTGTGGTGTATGAACACCTTTCAAATCATTTGTGGGGCTCAATTACCTAATGTTTATAACTTCTTGAATCGGTATTAGATATATTTCAATCATATGAAGTCCTTGGATCAACCTAAATTCAAATCAAAGGGTAAAACCGTCATAGTCTCTAAGGCGATTTGTGGTGTATCAACACCTTTCAAATCATTTTTTTGTAAAGAACTACCATATATTTTTGAGTCCTTGAATAGGTATTAGATATAAGCATATGGAACCCTTGGATCAAACTCAATTCAAATTAAAGGGTAAAACCGTCATAGTCTCTTAGGCGATTTGTGGTGTATGAACACCTTTCAAATTTTTTGTTGTGAATATTTACAAAATAATTCTGACTCCTTGAATATTTATTAGATATATTTAAAGCATATGAAGCCCTAGGATCAAACTCAATTTAATCAAAGTGTAAAACCGTCATAGTCTCTTAGGCGATTTGTGGTGTATGAACACCTTTTAAATCATTTCTTTTGTTAATTATCATATATTTTTGACTCCTTTAATGGGTATTAGATATATTTCAATCATATGAAGCCCTTGGATTAAACTTATTTCATATCAAAGGATAAAACCGTCATAGTCTCTTAGGCGATTTTTGGTTAATGAAAACCTTTCAAATCATTTTGTTGTGAATAATTACAAAATATTTTTGAGTCCTTGAATAGGTATTAGATATATTTAAAGCATATGAAGCCCTTGGATCAAACTCAATTCAAATCAATGGATAAAACCGTCATAGTCTCTTAGGCGATTTGTGGTGTATGAACACCTTTCAAATCATTTGTGGTGCTTAATTACCAAATGTTTATAACTGCTTGAATCGGCATTAGATATATTTCAATCATATGAAGTCCTTGGATCAACCTAAATTCAAATCCAAGGGTAAAACCGTCATAGTCTCTTAGGCGATTTGTGGTGTATGAACACCTTTCAAATCATTTTGTTGTAAAGAACTACCAAATATTTTTGAGTCCTTGAATAGGTATTAGATCTATTTAAAGCATATCAAGCCCTTGCATCAAACTCAATACAAATCAAGGGGTAAAACCGTCATAGTTTCTTAGGGGATTTGTGGTGTATGAAAAACTTTCAAATCATTTAGTTGTGAATATTTATAAAATATTGATGACTCCTTGAATAATTATCAGACATATTTAAAGCATATGAAGCTCTTGGATCAAACTCAATTTAAATCAAAGGGTAAAGCCGTCATAGTCTATTATGTAATTTGTGGTGTCGGAACACCTTTCAAATCATTTTGTTAAAAATAATTACCAAATATTTTTGAGTCCTTGAATAGGTATTCGATCTATTTAAAGCATATCAAGCCCATGGATCAAACTCAATTCAAATTAAAGGGTAAAACCGTTATAGTCTCTTAGGAGATTTGTGGTGTATGAACACCTTTCAAATCTTTTTTTGTACTTAATTACCAAATATTTTTGACTCCTTTAATATCTATTAGATATATTTCAATCATATGAAGACCTTGGATCAAACTGATTTCATATCAAAGGGTAAAACCTTCATAGTCTATTAGGCGATTTTTGGTGTATAAAAACCTTTAAAATCATTTTGTTGTGAATAATTACCAAAAAATTTTGAGTCCTTGAATAGGTATTAGATAAATTTAAAGCATATGAAGCCCTTGGATATAACTCAATTCAAATCAAAGGGTAAAATTGTCATAGTCTCTAAGGCGATTTGTGGTGTATGAACACCTTTCAAATCATTTTGTTATGAATAATTACCAAATATTTATGAGTCCTTGAATAGGTATTAGATATATTTAAAGCATTTGAAGCCCTTGGATCAAACTCAATTCAAATCAATGGATAAACCGTCATAGTCTCTTACGCGATTTGTGGTGTATGAACACCTTTCAAATCATTTGTGGTGCTTAATTACCTAATGTTTATAACTCCTTGAATCGGTATTAGATATATTTGAATCATATGAAGTCCTTGGATCAACCTAAATTCAAATAAAGGGTAAAACCGTCATAGTCTCTAAGGCGATTTGTGGTGTATGAACACCTTTCAAATCAGTTTTTTGTAAAGAACTACCATATATTTTTGAGTCCTTGAATAGGTATTAGATATATTTAAAGCATATGGAGCCCTTGGATCAAACTCAATTCAAATTAAAGGGTAAAACCGTCATAGTCTCTTAGGCGATTTGTGGTGTATGAACACCTTTCAAATTTTTTTGTTGTGAATATTTACAAAATAATTCTGACTCCTTGAATATGTATTAGATATATTTAAAGCATATGAAGCCCTAGGATCAAACTCAATTTAATCAAAGTGTAAAACCGTCATAGTCACTTAGGCGATTTGTGGTGTATGAAAACCTTTCAAATCATTTTGTTGTGAAGAATTACAAAAAAAAATTGAGTCCTTGAATAGGTATTAGATATATTTAAAGCATATGAAGCCCTTGGATCAAACTCAATTCAAATCAATGGATAAACCGTCATAGTCTCTTAAGCGATTTGTGGTGTATGAACACCTTTCAAATCATTTGTGGTGCTTAATTACCTAATGTTTATAACTGCTTGAATCGGTATTAGATATATTTCAATCATATGAAGTCCTTGGATCAACCTAAATTCAAATCAAAGGGTAAAACCGTCATAGTCCCTAAGGTGATTTGTGGTGTATGAACACCTTTCAAATCATTTTTTTTGTAAAGAACTACCATATATTTTTGAGTCCTTGAATAGGTATTAGATATATTTAAATCATATGGAGCCCTTGGATCAAACTCAATTCAAATTAAAGGGTAAAACCGTCATAGTCTTTTAGGCGATTTGTGGTGTATGAACACCTTTCAAATTTTTTTGTTGTGAATATTTACAAAGTAATTATGACTCCTTGAATATGTATTAGATATATTTAAAGCATATGAACCCTAGGATCAAACTCAATTTAATCAAAGTGTAAAACCGTCATAGTCTCTTAGGCGATTTGTGGTGTATGAACACCTTTTAAATCATTTTTTTTTTGTTAATTACCAAATATTTTTGACTCCTTTAATGGGTATTAGATATATTTCAATCATATGAAGCCCTTGGATTAAACTTATTTCATATCAAAGGATAAAACCGTCATAGTCTCTTAGGCGATTTGTGGTGTATAAAAACCTTTCAAATCATTTTGTTGTCAATAATTACAAAATATTTTTGAGTCCTTGAATAGGTATTAGATATATTTAAAGCATATGAAGCCCTTGGATCAAACTCAATTCAAATCAATGGATAAAATTGTCATAGTCTCTTAGGCGATTTGTGGTGTATGAACACCTTTCAAATCATTTGTGGTGCTTAATTACCAAATGTTTATAACTGCTTGAATCGGTATTAGATATATTTCAATCATATGAAGTCCTTGGATCAACCTAAATTCAAATCCAAGGGTAAAATGGTCATACTCTCTTAGGCGATTTGTGGTGTATGAACACCTTTCAAATCATTTGTTTTGTAAAGAACTACCAAATATTTTTGAGTCCTTGAATAGGTATTAGATATATTTAAAGCATATGGAGCCCTTGGATCAAACTCAATTCAAATTAAAGGGTAAAACCGTCATAGTCTCTTAGGCGATTTGTGGTGTATGAACACCTTTCAAAATTTTTTGTTGTGAATATTTACAAAATAATTCTGACTCCTTGAATATGTATTAGATATATTTAAAGCATATGAAGCCCTAGGATCAAACTCAATTTAATCAAAGTGTAAAACCGTTATAGTCTCTTAGGCGATTTGTGGTGTATGAACACCTTTTAAATCATTTTTTTTGTTAATTACCAAATATTTTTGACTCCTTTAATGGGTATTAGATATATTTCAATCCTATGAAGCCCTTGGATTAAACTTATTTCATATCAAAGGATAAAACCGTCATAGTCTCTTAGGCGATTTTTGGTGTATGAAAACCTTTCAAATCATTTTGTTGTGAATAATTAAAAAATATTTTTGAGTCCTTGAATAGGTATTAGATATATTTAAAGCATATGAAGCCCTTGGATCAAACTCAATTCAAATCAATGGATAAAACCGTCATAGTCTCTTAGGCGATTTGTGGTGTATGAACACCTTTCAAATCATTTGTGGTGCTTAATTACCAAATGTTTATAACTGCTTGAATCGGTATTAGATATATTTCAATCATATGAAGTCCTTGGATCAACCTAAATTCAAATCAAAGGGTAAAACCGTCATAGTCCCTAAGGTGATTTGTGGTGTATGAACACCTTTCAAATCATTTTTTTGTAAAGAACTACCATATATTTTTGAGTCCTTGAATAGGTATTAGATATATTTAAATCATATGGAGCCCTTGGATCAAACTCAATTCAAATTAAAGGGTAAAACCGTCATAGTCTTTTAGGCGATTTGTGGTGTATGAACACCTTTCAAATTTTTTTGTTGTGAATATTTACAAAGTAATTCTGACTCCTTGAATATGTATTAGATATATTTAAAGCATATGAACCCTAGGATCAAACTCAATTTAATCAAAGTGTAAAACCGTCATAGTCTCTTAGGCGATTTGTGGTGTATGAACACCTTTTAAATCATTTTTTTTTTGTTAATTACCAAATATTTTTGACTCCTTTAATGGGTATTAGATATATTTCAATCATATGAAGCCCTTGGATTAAACTTATTTCATATCAAAGGATAAAACCGTCATAGTCTCTCAGGCGATTTGTGGTGTATAAAAACCTTTCAAATCATTTTGTTGTGAATAATTACAAAATATTTTTGAGTCCTTCAATAGGTATTAGATATATTTAAAGCATATGAAGCCCTTGGATCAAACTCAATTCAAATCAATGGATAAAATTGTCATAGTCTCTTAGGAGATTTGTGGTGTATGAACACCTTTCAAATCTTTTTTTGTGCTTAATTACCAAATATTTTTGACTCCTTTAATATCTATTAGATATATTTCAATCACATGAAGACCTTGGATCAAACTGATTTCATATCATAGGGTAAAACCATCATAGTCTATTAGGCGATTTGTGGTGTATAAAAACCTTTGAAATAATTTTATTGTGAATAATTACCAAAAAATTTTGAGTCCTTGAATAGGTATTAGATAAATTTAAAGCATATGAAGCCCTTGGATATAACTCAATTCAAATCAAAGGGTAAAATCGTCATAGTCTCTAAGGCGATTTGTGGTGTATGAACACCTTTTAAATCATTTTGTTATGAATAATTACCAAATATTTATGAGTCCTTGAATAGGTATTAGATATATTTAAAGCATATGAAGCCCTTGGATCAAACTCAATTCAAATCAATGGATAAACCGTCATAGTCTCTTACGCGATTTGTGGTGTATGAACACCGTTCAAATCATTAGTGGTGCTTAATTACCTAATGTTTATAACTGCTTGAATCGGTATTAGATATATTTCAATCATATGAAGTCCTTGGATCAACCTAAATTCAAATCAAAGGGTAAAACCGTCATAGTCTCTAAGGCGATTTGTGGTGTATGAACACCTTTCAAATCATTTTTTTGTAAAGAACTACCATATATTTTTGAGTCCTTGAATAGGTATTAGATATATTTAAAGCATATGGAGCCCTTGGATCAAACTCAATTCAAATTAAAGGGTAAAACCGTCATAGTCTCTTAGGCGATTTGTGGTGTATGAACACCTTTCAAATTTTTTTGTTGTGAATATTTACAAAATAATTATGACTCCTTGAATATGTATTAGATATATTTAAAGCATATGAAGCCCTAGGATCAAACTCAATTTAATCAAAGTGTAAAACCGTCATAGTCTCTTAGGCGATTTGTGGTGTATGAACACCTTTCAAATCATTTTGTTGTGAATAATTACAAAAAAATTTGAGTCCTTGAATAGGTATTAGATATATTTAAAGCATATGAAGCCCTTGGATCAAACTCAATTCAAATCAATGGATAAACCGTCATAGTCTCTTACGCGATTTGTGGTGTATGAACACATTTCAAATCATATGTGGTGCTTAATTACCTAATGTTTATAACTGCTTGAATCGGTATTAGATATATTTCAATCATATGAAGTCCTTGGATCAACCTAAATTCAAATCAAAGGGTAAAACCGTCATAGTCTCTAAGGCGATTTGTGGTGTATGAACACCTTTCAAATCATTTTTTTGTAAAGAACTACCATATATTTTTGAGTCCTTGAATAGGTATTAGATATATTTAAAGCATATGGAGCCCTTGGATCAAACTCAATTCAAATTAAAGGGTAAAACCGTCATAGTCTCTTAGGCGATTTGTGGTGTATGAACACCTTTCAAATTTTTTTGTTGTGAATATTTACAAAATAATTATGACTCCTTGAATATGTATTAGATATATTTAAAGCATATGAACCCCTAGGATCAAACTCAATTTAATCAAAGTGTAAAACCGTCATAGTCTCTTAGGCGATTTGTGGTGTATGAACACCTTTCAAATCATTTTGTTGTGATTAATTACAAAAAAAATTTGAGTCCTTGAATAGGTATTAGATATATTTAAAGCATATGAAGCCCTTGGATCAAACTCAATTCAAATCAATGGATAAACTGTCATAGTCTCTTACGCGATTTGTGGTGTATGAACACATTTCAAATCATATGTGGTGCTTAATTACCTAATGTTTATAACTGCTTGAATCGGTATTAGATATATTTAAATGATATGAAGTCCTTAGATCAACCTAAATTCAAATCAAAGGGTAAAACCGTCATAGTCTCTAAGGCGATTTGTGGTGTATGAACACTTTTCAAATCATTTTTTTTGTAAAGAACTACCATATATTTTTGAGTCCTTGAATAGGTATTAGATATATTTAAAGCATATGGAGGCCTTGGATCAAACTCAATTCAAATTAAAGGGTAAAACCATCATAGTCTCTTAGGCGATTTGTGGTGTATGAACACCTTTCAAATTTTTTTGTTGTGAATATTTACAAAATAATTATGACTCCTTGAATATGTATTAGATATATTTAAAGCATATGAACCCCTAGGATCAAACTCAATTTAATCAAAGTGTAAAACCGTCATAGTCTCTTAGGCGATTTGTGGTGTATGAACACCTTTTAAATCATTTTTTTTTGTTAATTACCCAATATTTTTAACTCCTTTAATGGGTATTAGATATATTTCAATCATATGAAGCCCTTGGATCAAAATTATTTCATATCAAAGGATAAAACCGTCATAGTCTCTTAGGCGATTTGTGGTGTATGAACACCTTTCAAATCATTTTGTTGTACAGAACTACCAAATATTTTTGAGTCCTTGAATAGGTATTAGATCTATTTAAAGCATATCAAGCCCTTGCATCAAACTCAATACAAATCAAGGGGTAAAACCGTCATAGTCTCTTAGGGGATTTGTGGTGTATGAAAAACTTTCAAATCATTTTCTTGTGAATATTTATAAAATATTTATGACTCTTTGAATAAGTATCAGACATATTTAAAGCATCTGAAGCTCTTGGATCAAACTCAATTTAAATCAAAGGGTAAAGCCGTTATAGTCTATTATGTAATTTGTGGTGAATGAACACCTTTCAAATCATTTTGTTAAAAATAATTACCAAATATTTTTGAGTCCTTGAATAGGTATTAGATCTATTTAAAGCATATCAAGCCCTTGGATCAAACTCAATTCAAATTAAAGGGTAAAACCCTCATAGTCTCTTAGGAGATTTGTGGTGTATGAACACCTTTCAAATCTTTTTTTGTGCTTAATTACCAAATATTTTTGACTCCTTTAATATCTATTAGATATATTTCAATCATATGAAGACCTTGGATCAAACTGATTTCATATCAAAGGGTAAAACCATCATAGTCTATTAGGCGATTTGTGGTGTATAAAAACCTTTGAAATCATTTTGTTGTGAATAATTACAAAAAAATTTTGAGTCCTTGAATAGGTATTAGAAAAATTTAAAGCATAAGAAGCCCTTGCATATAACTCAATTCAAATCAAAGGGTAAATCGTCATAGTCTCTAAGGCGATTTGTGGTGTATGAACACCTTTCAAATCATTTTGTTATGAATAATTACCAAATATTTATGAGTCCTTGAATAGGTGTTAGATATATTTAAAGCATATGAAGCCCTTGGATCAAACTCAATTCAAATCAATGGATAAACCGTCATAGTCTCTTACGCGATTTGTGGTGTATGAACACCTTTCAAATCATTTGTGGTGCTTAATTACCTAATGTTTATAACTGCTTGAATCGGTATTAGATATATTTCAATCATATGAAGTCCTTGGATCAACCTAAATTCAAATCAAAGGTTAAAACCGTTATAGTCTCTAAGACGATTTGTGGTGTATGAACACCTTTCAAATCATTTTTTTTGTAAAGAACTACCAAATATTTTTGAGTCCTTGAATAGGTATTAGATATATTTAAAGCATATGAAGCCCTTGGATCAAACTCAATTCAAATTAAAGGGTAAAACCATTATAGTCTCTTAGGCGATTTGTGGTGTATGAACACCTTTCAAATTTTTTTATTGTGAATAGTTACAAAATAATTCTGACTCCTTGAATATGTGTTAGATATATTTAAAGCATATGAAGCCCTAGGATCAAACTCAATTTAATCAAAGTGTAAAACCGTCATAGTCTCTTAGGCGATTTGTGGTGTATGAACACCTTTTAAATCATTTTTTTTTTGTTAATTACCAAATATTTTTGACTCCTTTAATAGGTATTAGATATATTTCAATCATATGAAGCCCTTGGATTAAACTTATTTCATATCAAGGATAAAAGCGTCATAGTCTCTTAAGCGATTTGTGGTCTATGAAAACCTTTCAAATCATTTTGTTGTGAATAATTACAAAATATTTTTGCGTCCTTGAATAGGTATTAGATATATTTAAAGCATATGAAGCCCTTGGATCAAACTCAATTCAAATCAATGGATAAAACCGTCATAGTCTCTTAGGCGATTTGTGGTGTATGAACACCTTTCAAATCATTTGTGGTGCTTAATTACCAAATGTTTATAACTGCTTGAATCGGTATTAGATATATTTCAATCATATGAAGTCCTTCGATCAACCTAAATTCAAATCTATGGGTAAAACCGTCATAGTCTTTTAGGCGATTTGTGGTGTATGAACACCTTTCAAATCATTTTGTTGTAAAGAACTACCAAATATTTTTGAGTCCTTGAATAGGTATTAGATCTATTTAAAGCATATCAAGCCCTTGCATCAAACTCAATACAAATCAAGGGGTAAAACTGTCATAGTCTATTAGGGGATTTGTGGTGTATAAAAACCTTTGAAATCATTTTGTTGTGAATAATTACCAAAAAATTTATGAGTCTTTGAATAGGTATTAGATATATTTAAAGCATATGAAGCCCTTGGATCAAACTCAATTCAAATCAATGGATAAACCGTCATAGTCTCTTACGCGAATTTTGGTGTATGAACACCTTTCAAATCATTTGTGGTGCTTAAGTACCTAATGTTTATAACTGCTTGAATCGGTATTAGATATATTTCAATCATATGAAGTCCTTGGATAAACATAAATTCAAACCCAAGGGTAAAACCGTCATAGTCTCTTAGGCGATTTGTGGTGTATGAACACCTTTAGAAATCATTTTTTTTGTTAATAATTACCAAATATTTTTGACTCCTTAAATATGTATTAGATATATTTCAATCATATGAAGCCCTTGGAGTAAACTTATTTCATATCAAAGGATAAAACCGTCATACTCTCTTAGGCGATTTGTGGTGTATGAAAACCTTTCAAATCATTTTGTTGTGAATAATTACGAAAAAATTTTGAGTCCTTGAATAGTTATTAGATATATTTAAAGCATATGAATCCCTTGGATCAAACTCAATTCAAATCAATGGATAAAACCATCATAGTCTCTTAGGGGATTTGTGGTGTACGAACACCTTTCAAATCATTTGTGGTGCTTAATTACCAAATGTTTATACCTGCTTGAATCGGTATTAGATATATTTCAATCATATGAAGTCCTTGGATAAACATAAATTCAAACCCAAGGGTAAAACCGTCATAGTCTCTTAGGCGATTTGTGGTGTATGAACACCTTTCAAATCATTTTGTTGTAAAGAACTACCAAATATTTTTGAGTCCTTGAATAGGTATTAGATATATTTAAAGCATATGAAGCCCTTGGATCAAACTCAATTCAAATCAATGGATAAAACCGTCATAGTCTATTAGACGATTTGTGGTGTATGAACACCTTTCAAATCATTTTGTTGTGAATATTTACCAAATTTTTTTGAGTCCTTGAATAGGTATTAGATCTATTTAAAGCATATCAAGCCCTTGGATCAAACTCAATTCAAATAAAAGGGTAAAACCGTCATAGTCTCTTAAGAGATTTGTGGTGTATGAACACCTTTCAAATCATTTTTTGTGCTTAATTACCAAATATTTTTTACTCCTTTAATATCTATTAGCTATATTTCAATCATATGAAGACCTTGGATCAAACTGATTTCATATCAAAGGGTAAAACCATCATAGTCTATTAGGCGATTTGTGGTGTATAAAAACCTTTGAAATCATTTTATTGTGAATAATTACCAAAAAAATTTGAGTCCTTGAATAGGTATTAGATATATTTAAAGCATATGAAGCCCTTTAATATAACTCAATTTAAATCAAAGGGTAAAATCGTCATAGTCTCTAATGCGATTTGTGGTGTATGAACACCTTTCAAATCATTTTGTTATGAATAATTATCAAATATTTATGAGTCCTTGAATAGGTATTAGATATATTTAAAGCATATGAAGCCCTTGGATCAAACTCAATTCAAATTAAAGGGTAAAATTGTCATAGTCTCGTAGGCGATTTGTGGTGTATGACCACCTTTCAACAAAATTTATTGTGACTATTTACCAAATAATTCTGACTCCTTGAATATGTATTAGATATATTTAAAGCCTGTGAAGCCCTTGGATCAAACTCAATTTAATCATAGTGTAAAACTATCCTAGTCTCTTAGGAGATTTGTGGTGTATGAACACCTTTCCAATCATTTTATTGTGAATATTTATCAAAAAAAATTGAGTCCTTGAATAGGTATTAGATCTATTTAAAGCATATGAAGCCTTGGATATAACCCAATACAAATCAAAGGGTATAACCGTCATAGTCTCTTAGGGGATTTGTGGTGTATGAACACCTTTCAAATCATTTTTTTTGGTTAATTACCAAATATTTTTGACTCCTTGAATAGGTATTAGATATATTTCAATCTTATAAAGCCCTTGTATTAAACTTATTTCATATTAAAGGATAAAACCATCATAGTCTCTTAGGCGATTTGTGGTGTATGAAAACCTTTCAAATCATTTTGTTGTGAATAATTACCAAATAGTTATGAGTCCTTGAATAGGTATTAGATATATTTAAAGCATATGAAGCCCTTTGATCAAACTCAACTCAAATCAATGGATAAAACCTTCATAGTCTCTTAGGCGATTTGTGGTGTATGAACACCTTTCAAATCATTTGTGGTGCTTAATTACCAAATGTTAATAACTGCTTGAATCGGTATTAGATATATTTCAATCATATGAAGTCCTTGGATAAACCTAAATTCAAATCAAAGGGTAAAACCGTCATAGTCTCTTAGGCAATTTGTGGTGTATGAACACCTTTCAAATCATTTTGTTGTAAAGAACTACCAAATATTTTTGAGTCCTTCAAAAGGTATTAGATATATTTAAAGCATATAAATCCCTTGGATCAAACTCAATTCAAATTAAAGGGTATAACCGTCATAGTCTCTTAGGCGATTTGTGGTGTATGAACACCTTTCAAATTATTTTGTTGTGAATATTTACCAATTTTTTTGAGTCCTTGAATAGGTATTAGATCTATTTAAAGCATATCAAGCCCTTGGATCAAACACAATTCAAATTAGAGGGTAAAACAGTCATAGTCTCTTAGGAGATTTGTGGTGTATGAACACCTTTCAAATCAATTTTTCTGCTTAATTACTAAATATTTTTGACTCCTTTAATATCTATTAGATATAATTCAATCATATGAAGCCCTTGGATCAAATTGATTTCATATCAAAGGGTAAAACCATCATAGTCTATTAGGTGATTTGTGGTGCATAAAAACCTTTGAAATTATTTTGTTGTGAATAATTACCAAAAAAAATATGAGTCCTTGAATAGGTATTAGATATATTTAAAGCATATTAAGCCCTTGGATCAAACTCAATTCAAATCAATGGATAAAACCATCATAGTCTCTTAGGCGATTTGTGGTGTATGAACACCTTTCAAATCATTTGTGGTGCATAATTACCAAATGTTTATAACTGCTTGAATCGGTATTAGATATATTTCAATCATATGAAGTCTTTGGATAAACCTAAATTCAAATCAAAGGGTAAAATCGTCATAGTCTCTTAGGCGATTTGTGGTGTATGAACACCTTGCACATCATTTTGTTGTAAAGAACTACCAAATATTTTTGAGTCCTTGAATAGGTATTAGATATATTTAAAGCATATGAAGCCCTTGGATCAATCTCAATTCAAATCAATGGAAAAAACCGTCATAGTCTCTTAGGCGATTTGTGGTGTATGAACACCTTTCAAATCATTTTGTTGTAAAGAACTACCAAATATTTTTGAGTCCTTGAATAGGTATTAGATATATTTAAAGCATATGAAGCCCTTGGATCAAACTCAATTCAAATCAATGGATAAAACCGTCATAGTCTATTAGACGATTTGTGGTGTATGAACACCTTTCAAATCATTTTGTTGTGAATATTTACCAAATTTTTTTGAGTCCTTGAATAGGTATTAGATCTATTTAAAGCATATCAAGCCCTTGGATCAAACTCAATTCAAATAAAAGGGTAAAACCGTCATAGTCTCTTAAGAGATTTGTGGTGTATGAACACCTTTCAAATCATTTTTTGTGCTTAATTACCAAATATTTTTTACTCCTTTAATATCTATTAGCTATATTTCAATCATATGAAGACCTTGGATCAAACTGATTTCATATCAAAGGGTAAAACCATCATAGTCTATTAGGCGATTTGTGGTGTATAAAAACCTTTGAAATCATTTTATTGTGAATAATTACCAAAAAAATTTGAGTCCTTGAATAGGTATTAGATATATTTAAAGCATATGAAGCCCTTTAATATAACTCAATTTAAATCAAAGGGTAAAATCGTCATAGTCTCTAATGCGATTTGTGGTGTATGAACACCTTTCAAATCATTTTGTTATGAATAATTATCAAATATTTATGAGTCCTTGAATAGGTATTAGATATATTTAAAGCATATGAAGCCCTTGGATCAAACTCAATTCAAATTAAAGGGTAAAATTGTCATAGTCTCGTAGGCGATTTGTGGTGTATGACCACCTTTCAACAAAATTTATTGTGACTATTTACCAAATAATTCTGACTCCTTGAATATGTATTAGATATATTTAAAGCCTGTGAAGCCCTTGGATCAAACTCAATTTAATCATAGTGTAAAACTATCCTAGTCTCTTAGGAGATTTGTGGTGTATGAACACCTTTCCAATCATTTTATTGTGAATATTTATCAAAAAAAATTGAGTCCTTGAATAGGTATTAGATCTATTTAAAGCATATGAAGCCTTGGATATAACCCAATACAAATCAAAGGGTATAACCGTCATAGTCTCTTAGGGGATTTGTGGTGTATGAACACCTTTCAAATCATTTTTTTTGGTTAATTACCAAATATTTTTGACTCCTTGAATAGGTATTAGATATATTTCAATCTTATAAAGCCCTTGTATTAAACTTATTTCATATTAAAGGATAAAACCATCATAGTCTCTTAGGCGATTTGTGGTGTATGAAAACCTTTCAAATCATTTTGTTGTGAATAATTACCAAATAGTTATGAGTCCTTGAATAGGTATTAGATATATTTAAAGCATATGAAGCCCTTTGATTAAACTCAACTCAAATCAATGGATAAAACCTTCATAGTCTCTTAGGCGATTTGTGGTGTATGAACACCTGTCAAATCATTTGTGGTGCTTAATTACTTAATGTTTATAACTGTTTGAATCGGTATTAGATATATTTCAATCATATGAAGTCCTTGGATAAACCTAAATTCAAATCAAAGGGTAAAACCGTCATAGTCTCTTAGGCAATTTGTGGTGTATGAACACCTTTCAAATCATTTTGTTGTAAAGAACTACCAAATATTTTTGAGTCCTTCAAAAGGTATTAGATATATTTAAAGCATATAAATCCCTTGGATCAAACTCAATTCAAATTAAAGGGTATAACCGTCATAGTCTCTTAGGCGATTTGTGGTGTATGAACACCTTTCAAATTATTTTGTTGTGAATATTTACCAATTTTTTTGAGTCCTTGAATAGGTATTAGATCTATTTAAAGCATATCAAGCCCTTGGATCAAACACAATTCAAATTAGAGGGTAAAACAGTCATAGTCTCTTAGGAGATTTGTGGTGTATGAACACCTTTCAAATCAATTTTTCTGCTTAATTACTAAATATTTTTGACTCCTTTAATATCTATTAGATATAATTCAATCATATGAAGCCCTTGGATCAAATTGATTTCATATCAAAGGGTAAAACCATCATAGTCTATTAGGTGATTTGTGGTGCATAAAAACCTTTGAAATTATTTTGTTGTGAATAATTACCAAAAAAATTATGAGTCCTTGAATAGGTATTAGATATATTTAAAGCATATTAAGCCCTTGGATCAAACTCAATTCAAATCAATGGATAAAACCATCATAGTCTCTTAGGCGATTTGTGGTGTATGAACACCTTTCAAATCATTTGTGGTGCATAATTACCAAATGTTTATAACTGCTTGAATCGGTATTAGATATATTTCAATCATATGAAGTCTTTGGATAAACCTAAATTCAAATCAAAGGGTAAAATCGTCATAGTCTCTTAGGCGATTTGTGGTGTATGAACACCTTGCACATCATTTTGTTGTAAAGAACTACCAAATATTTTTGAGTCCTTGAATAGGTATTAGATATATTTAAAGCATATGAAGCCCTTGGATCAATCTCAATTCAAATCAATGGAAAAAACCGTCATAGTCTCTTAGGCGATTTGTGGTGTATGAACACCTTTCAAATCATTTTGTTGTAAAGAACTACCAAATATTTTTGAGTCCTTGAATAGGTATTAGATATATTTAAAGCATATGAAGCCCTTGGATCAAACTCAATTCAAATCAATGGATAAAACCGTCATAGTCTATTAGACGATTTGTGGTGTATGAACACCTTTCAAATCATTTTGTTGTGAATATTTACCAAATTTTTTTGAGTCCTTGAATAGGTATTAGATCTATTTAAAGCATATCAAGCCCTTGGATCAAACTCAATTCAAATAAAAGGGTAAAACCGTCATAGTCTCTTAAGAGATTTGTGGTGTATGAACACCTTTCAAATCATTTTTTGTGCTTAATTACCAAATATTTTTTACTCCTTTAATATCTATTAGCTATATTTCAATCATATGAAGACCTTGGATCAAACTGATTTCATATCAAAGGGTAAAACCATCATAGTCTATTAGGCGATTTGTGGTGTATAAAAACCTTTGAAATCATTTTATTGTGAATAATTACCAAAAAAATTTGAGTCCTTGAATAGGTATTAGATATATTTAAAGCATATGAAGCCCTTTAATATAACTCAATTTAAATCAAAGGGTAAAATCGTCATAGTCTCTAATGCGATTTGTGGTGTATGAACACCTTTCAAATCATTTTGTTATGAATAATTATCAAATATTTATGAGTCCTTGAATAGGTATTAGATATATTTAAAGCATATGAAGCCCTTGGATCAAACTCAATTCAAATTAAAGGGTAAAATTGTCATAGTCTCGTAGGCGATTTGTGGTGTATGACCACCTTTCAACAAAATTTATTGTGACTATTTACCAAATAATTCTGACTCCTTGAATATGTATTAGATATATTTAAAGCCTGTGAAGCCCTTGGATCAAACTCAATTTAATCATAGTGTAAAACTATCCTAGTCTCTTAGGAGATTTGTGGTGTATGAACACCTTTCCAATCATTTTATTGTGAATATTTATCAAAAAAAATTGAGTCCTTGAATAGGTATTAGATCTATTTAAAGCATATGAAGCCTTGGATATAACCCAATACAAATCAAAGGGTATAACCGTCATAGTCTCTTAGGGGATTTGTGGTGTATGAACACCTTTCAAATCATTTTTTTTGGTTAATTACCAAATACTTTTGACTCCTTGAATAGGTATTAGATATATTTCAATCTTATAAAGCCCTTGTATTAAACTTATTTCATATTAAAGGATAAAACCATCATAGTCTCTTAGGCGATTTGTGGTGTATGAAAACCTTTCAAATCATTTTGTTGTGAATAATTACCAAATAGTTATGAGTCCTTGAATAGGTATTAGATATATTTAAAGCATATGAAGCCCTTTGATTAAACTCAACTCAAATCAATGGATAAAACCTTCATAGTCTCTTAGGCGATTTGTGGTGTATGAACACCTGTCAAATCATTTGTGGTGCTTAATTACTTAATGTTTATAACTGTTTGAATCGGTATTAGATATATTTCAATCATATGAAGTCCTTGGATAAACCTAAATTCAAATCAAAGGGTAAAACCGTCATAGTCTCTTAGGCAATTTGTGGTGTATGAACACCTTTCAAATCATTTTGTTGTAAAGAACTACCAAATATTTTTGAGTCCTTCAAAAGGTATTAGATATATTTAAAGCATATAAATCCCTTGGATCAAACTCAATTCAAATTAAAGGGTATAACCGTCATAGTCTCTTAGGCGATTTGTGGTGTATGAACACCTTTCAAATTATTTTGTTGTGAATATTTACCAATTTTTTTGAGTCCTTGAATAGGTATTAGATCTATTTAAAGCATATCAAGCCCTTGGATCAAACACAATTAAAATTAGAGGGTAAAACAGTCATAGTCTCTTAGGAGATTTGTGGTGTATGAACACCTTTCAAATCATTTTTTCTGCTTAATTACTAAATATTTTTGACTCCTTTAATATCTATTAGATATAATTCAATCATATGAAGCCCTTGGATCAAATTGATTTCATATCAAAGGGTAAAACCATCATAGTCTATTAGGTGATTTGTGGTGCATAAAAACCTTTGAAATTATTTTGTTGTGAATAATTACCAAAAAAAATATGAGTCCTTGAATAGGTATTAGATATATTTAAAGCATATTAAGCCCTTGGATCAAACTCAATTCAAATCAATGGATAAAACCATCATAGTCTCTTAGGCGATTTGTGGTGTATGAACACCTTTCAAATCATTTGTGGTGCATAATTACCAAATGTTTATAACTGCTTGAATCGGTATTAGATATATTTCAATCATATGAAGTCTTTGGATAAACCTAAATTCAAATCAAAGGGTAAAATCGTCATAGTCTCTTAGGCGATTTGTGGTGTATGAACACCTTGCACATCATTTTGTTGTAAAGAACTACCAAATATTTTTGAGTCCTTGAATAGGTATTAGATATATTTAAAGCATATGAAGCCCTTGGATCAATCACAATTCAAATCAATGGAAAAAACCGTCATAGTCTCTTAGGCGATTTGTGGTGTATGAAAACTTTTCAAATCATTTTGTTGTGAATAATTACAAAAAAATTTTGAGTCCTTGAATAGTTATTAGATATATTTAAAGCATATGAAGCCCTTGGATCAAACTCAATTCAAATCAATGGATAAAACCATCATAGTCTCTTTGGCGATATGTGGTGTACGAACACCTTTCAAATCATTTGTGGTCCTTAATTACCAAATGTTTATAACTGCTTGAATCGGTATTAGATATATTTCAATCATATGAAGTCCTTGGATAAACATAAATTCAAACCCAAGGGTAAAACCGTCATAGTCTCTTAGGCGATTTGTGGTGTATGAACACCTTTCAAATCATTTTGTTGTAAAGAACTACCAAATATTTTTGAGTCCTTGAATAGGTATTAGATATATTTAAAGCATATGAAGCCCTGATCAATGGATAAAACCGTCATAGTCTATTAGGCGATTTGTGGTGTATGAACACCTTTCAAATCATTTTGTTGTGAATATTTACCAAATTTTTTTGAGTCCTTGAATAGGTATTAGATCTATTTAAAGCATATCAAGCCCTTGGATCAAACTCAATTCAAATTAAAAGGTAAAACCGTCATAGTCTCATAGGAGATTTGTGGTGTATGAACACCTTTCAAATCATTTTTTGTGCTTAATTACCAAATATTTTTTACTCCTTTAATATCTATTAGCTATATTTCAATCATATGAAGCCCTTGGATCACACTGATTTCATATCAAAGGGTAAAACCATCATAGTCTATTAGGCGATTTGTGGTGTATAAAAACCTTTGAAACCATTTTATTGTGAATAATTACCAAAAAAATTTGATTCCTTGAATAGGTATTAGATATATTTAAAGCATATGAAGCCCTTTAATATAACTCAATTTAAATCAAAGGGTAAAATCGTCATAGTCTCTAATGCGATTTGTGGTGTATGAACACCTTTCAAATCATTTTGTTATGAATAATTACCAAATATTTATGAGTCCTTGAATAGGTATTAGATATATTTAAAGCATATGAAGCCCTTGGATCAAACTCAATTCAAATTAAAGGGTAAAATTGTCATAGTCTCGTAGGCGATTTGTGGTGTATGACCACCTTTCAACAAAATTTATTGTGACTATTTACCAAATAATTCTGACTCCTTGAATATGTATTAGATATATTTAAAGCCTGTGAAGCCCTTGGATCAAACTCAATTTAATCATAGTGTAAAACTATCATAGTCTCTTAGGAGATTTGTGGTGTATGAACACCTTTCCAATCATTTTATTGTGAATATTTATCAAAAAAAATTGAGTCCTTGAATAGGTATTAGATCTATTTAAAGCATATGAAGCCTTGGATATAACCCAATACAAATCAATGGGTATAACCGTCATAGTCTCTTAGGGGATTTGTGGTGTATGAACACCTTTCAAATCATTTTTTTTGGTTAATTACCAAATATTTTTGACTCCTTGAATAGGTATTAGATATATTCCAATCTTATAAAGCCCTTGTATTAAACTTATTTCATATTAAAGGATAAAACCATCATAGTCTCTTAGGCGATTTGTGGTGTATGAAAACCTTTCAAATCATTTTGTTGTGAATAATTACCAAATAGTTATGAGTCCTTGAATAGGTATTAGATATATTTAAAGCATATGAAGCCCTTGGATTAAACTCAACTCAAATCAATGGATAAAACCTTCATAGTCTCTTAGGCGATTTGTGGTGTATGAACACCTGTCAAATCATTTGTGGTGCTTAATTACTTAATGTTTATAACTGTTTGAATCGGTATTAGATATATTTCAATCATATGAAATCCTTGGATAAACCTAAATTCAAATCAAAGGGTAAAACCGTCATAGTCTCTTAGGCGATTTGTGGTGTATGAACACCTTTCAAATCATTTTGTTGTAAAGAACAACCAAATATTTTTGAGTCCTTCAATAGGTATTAGATATATTTAAAGCATATAAATCCCTTGGATCAAACTCAATTCAAATTAAAGGGTAAAACCGTCATAGTCTCTTAGGCGATTTGTGGTGTATGAACACCTTTCAAATTATTTTGTTGTGAATATTTACCAATTTTTTTGAGTCCTTGAATAGGTATTAGATCTATTTAAAGCATATCAAGCCCTTGGATCAAACACAATTCAAATTAGAGGGTAAAACCGTCATAGTCTCTTAGGAGATTTGTGGTGTATGAACACCTTTCAAATCATTTTTTCTGCTTAATTACTAAATATTTTTGACTCCTTTAATATCTATTAGATATAATTCAATCATATGAAGCCCTTGGATCAAAATTGATTTCATATCAAAGGGTAAAACCATCATAGTCTATTAGGTGATTTGTGGTGCATAAAAACCTTTGAAATTATTTTGTTGTGAATAATTACCAAAAAAAATATGAGTCCTTGAATAGGTATTAGATATATTTAAAGAATATTAAGCCCTTGGATCAAACTCAATTCAAATCAATGGATAAAACCATCATAGTCTCTTAGGCGATTTGTGGTGTATGAACACCTTTCAAATCATTTGTGGTGCATAATTACCAAATGTTTATAACTGCTTGAATCGGTATTAGATATATTTCAATCATATGAAGTCCTTGGATAAACCTAAATTCAAATCAAAGGGTAAAACCGTCATAGTCTCTTAGGCGATTTGTGGTGTATGAACACCTTTCACATCATTTTGTTGTAAAGAACTACCAAATATTTTTGAGTCCTTGAATAGGTATTAGATATATTTAAAGCATATGAAGCCCTTGGATCAATCTCAATTCAAATCAATGGATAAAACCGTCATAGTCTCTTAGGCGATTTGTGGTGTATGAAAACCTTTGAAATCATTTTGTTGTGAATAATTACCAAAAACTTTTGAGTCCTTGAATAGGTATTAGATATATTTAAAGCATATGAAGCCCTAGGATCAAACTAAATTTAATCAAAGTGTAAAACCGTCATAGTCTCTTAGGCGATTTGTGGTGTATGAACACCTTTTAAATCATTTTTTTGGTTAATTACCAAATATTTTTGACTCCTTTAATAGATATTAGATATATTTCAATCATATGAAGCCCTTGGATTAAACTTATTTCATATCAAAGGATAAAACCGTCATAGTCTCTTAGGCGATTTGTGGTGTATGAACACCTTTCAAATCATTTTGTTGTGAAGAACTACAAAATATTTTTGAGTCCTTGAATAGGTATTAGATATATTTAAAGCATATGAAGCCCTTAGATCAAACTCAATTCAAATCAATGGATAAAACCGTCATAGTCTCTTAGGCGATTTGTGGTGTATGAACACCTTTCAAATCATTTGTGGTTCTTAATTACCAAATGTTTATAACTGTTTGAATCGGTATTAGATATATTTCAATCATTTGAAGTCCTTGGATCAACCTAAATTCAAATCAATGGGTAAAACCATCATAGTCTCTTAGGCGATTTGTGGTGTATGAACACCTTTCAAATCATTTTGTTGTGAATATCTACCAAATATTTTTGAGTCCTTGAATAGGTATTAGATCTATTTAAAGCATATCAAGCCCTTGGATCAAACTCAATTCAAATCAAAGGGTAAAACCGTCATAGTCTCTTAGGCGATTTGTGGTGTATGAACACCTTTCAAATCATTTTTTGTGTTTAATTACCAAATATTTTTTACTCCTTTAATATCTATTAGCTATATTTCAATCATATGAAGCCCTTGGATCAAACTGATTTCATATCAAAGGGTAAAACCATCATAGTCTATTAGGCGATTTGTGGTGTATAAAAACCTTTGAAATCATTTTATTGTGAATAAATACCAAAAAATTTTGAGTCCTTGAATAGGTATTAGATATATTTAAAGCATATGAAGCCCTTTAATATAACTCAATTTAAATCAAAGGGTAAAATCGTCATAGTCTCTAATGCGATTTGTGGTGTATGAACACCTTTCAAATCATTTTGTTATGAATAATTACCAAATATTTATGAGTCCTTGAATAGGTATTAGATATATTTAAAGCATATGAAGCCCTTGGATCAAACTCAATTCAAATTAAAGGGTAAAATTGTCATAGTCTCGTAGGCGATTTGTGGTGTATGACCACCTTTCAACAAAATTTATTGTGACTATTTACCAAATAATTCTGACTCCTTGAATATGTATTAGATATATTTAAAGCCTGTGAAGCCCTTGGATCAAACTCAATTTAATCATAGTGTAAAACTATCATAGTCTCTTAGGAGATTTGTGGTGTATGAACACCTTTCCAATCATTTTATTGTGAATATTTATCAAAAAAAATTGAGTCCTTGAATAGGTATTAGATCTATTTAAAGCATATGAAGCCTTGGATATAACCCAATACAAATCAATGGGTATAACCGTCATAGTCTCTTAGGGGATTTGTGGTGTATGAACACCTTTCAAATCATTTTTTTTGGTTAATTACCAAATATTTTTGACTCCTTGAATAGGTATTAGATATATTCCAATCTTATAAAGCCCTTGTATTAAACTTATTTCATATTAAAGGATAAAACCATCATAGTCTCTTAGGCGATTTGTGGTGTATGAAAACCTTTCAAATCATTTTGTTGTGAATAATTACCAAATAGTTATGAGTCCTTGAATAGGTATTAGATATATTTAAAGCATATGAAGCCCTTGGATTAAACTCAACTCAAATCAATGGATAAAACCTTCATAGTCTCTTAGGCGATTTGTGGTGTATGAACACCTGTCAAATCATTTGTGGTGCTTAATTACTTCATGTTTATAACTGTTTGAATCGGTATTAGATATATTTCAATCATATGAAGTCCTTGGATAAACCTAAATTCAAATCAAAGGGTAAAACCGTCATAGTATCTTAGGCGATTTGTGGTGTATGAACACCTTTCAAATCATTTTGTTGTAAAGAACTACCAAATATTTTTGAGTCCTTCAATAGGTATTAGATATATTTAAAGCATATAAATCCCTTGGATCAAACTCAATTCAAATTAAAGGGTAAAACCGTCATAGTCTCTTTGGCGATTTGTGGTGTATGAACACCTTTCAAATCATTTTGTTGTGAATATTTACCAATTTTTTTTGAGTCCTTGAATAGGTATTAGATCTATTCAAAGCATATCAAGCCCTTGGATCAAACACAATTCAAATTAGAGGGTAAAACCGTCATAGTCTCTTAGGAGATTTGTGGTGTATGAACACCTTTCAAATCATTTTTTCTGCTTAATTACTAAATATTTTTGACTCCTTTAATATCTATTAGATATAATTCAATCATATGAAGCCCTTGGATCAAAATTATTTCATATCAAAGGGTAAAACCATCATAGTCTATTAGGCGATTTGTGGTGTATAAAAACCTTTGAAATCATTTTGCTGTGAATAATTACCAAAAAAATATGAGTGCTTGAATTGGTATTAGATATATTTAAAGAATATTAAGCCCTTGGATAAAACTCAATTCAAATCAATGGATAAAACCATCATAGTCTCTTAGGCGATTTGTGGTGTATGAACACCTTTCAAATCATTTGTGGTGCATAATTACCAAATGTTTATAACTGCTTGAATCGGTATTAGATAGATTTCAATCATATGAAGTCCTTGGATAAACCTAAATTCAAATCAAAGGGTAAAACCGTCATAGTCTCTTAGGCGATTTGTGGTGTATGAACACCTTTCACATCATTTTGTTGTAAAGAACTACCAAATATTTTTGAGTCCTTGAATAGGTATTAGATATATTTAAAGCATATGAAGCCCTTGGATCAATCTCAATTGAAATCAATGGATAAAACCGTCATAGTCTCTTAGGCGATTTGTGGTGTATGAAAACCTTTGAAATCATTTTGTTGTGAATAATTACCAAAAACTTTTGAGTCCTTGAATAGGTATTAGATATATTTAAAGCATATGAAGCCCTAGGATCAAACTAAATTTAATCAAAGTGTAAAACCGTCATAGTCTCTTAGGCGATTTGTGGTGTATGAACACCTTTTAAATCATTTTTTTGGTTAATTACCAAATATTTTTGACTCCTTTAATAGATATTAGATATATTTCAATCATATGAAGCCCTTGGATTAAACTTATTTCATATCAAAGGATAAAACCGTCATAGTCTCTTAGGCGATTTGTGGTGTATGAAAACCTTTCAAATCATTTTGTTGTGAATAATTACAAAATTTTTTTGAGTCCTTGAATAGGTATTAGATATATTTAAAGCATATGAAGCCCTTAGATCAAACTCAATTCAAATCAATGGATAAAACCGTCATAGTCTCTTAGGCGATTTGTGGTGTATGAACACCTTTCAAATCATTTGTGGTTCTTAATTACCAAATGTTTATAACTGTTTGAATCGGTATTAGATATATTTCAATCATTTGAAGTCCTTGGATCAACCTAAATTCAAATCAATGGGTAAAACCATCATAGTCTCTTAGGCGATTTGTGGTGTATGAACACCTTTCAAATCATTTTGTTGTAAAGAACTACCAAATATTTTTGAGTCCTTGAATTGGTATTAGATATATTTAAAGCATATGAAGCCCTTGGATCAAACTCAATTCAAATCAATGGATAAAACCGTCATAGTCTCTTAGGCGATTTGTGGTGTATGAACACCTTTCAAATCATTTTTTGTGTGTAATTACCAAAAAATTTTGATTACTTTAATATCTATTAGATATATTTCAATCATATGAAGCCCTTGGATCAAACTGATTTCATATCAAAGGGTAAAACCATCATAGTCTATTACGCGATTTGTGGTGCATAAAAACCTTTGAAATCATTTTATTGTGAATAAATACCAAAAAATTTTGAGTCCTTGAATAGGTATTAGATATATTTAAAGCATTTGAAGCCCTTGGATATAGCTCAATTCAAATCAAAGGGTAAAATCGTCATAGTCTCTAAGGCGATTTGTGGTGAATGAACACCTTTCAAATCATTTTGTTATGAATAATTACCAAATATTTATGAGTCCTTGAATAGGTATTAGATATATTTAAAGCATATGAAGCCCTTGGATCAAACTCAATTCAAATTAAAGGGTAAAATTGTCATAGTCTCTTAAGCGATTTGTGGTGTATGACCACCTTTAAAAAAAAATTATTGTGAATATTTACCAAATAATTCTGACTCCTTGAATATGTATTAGATATATTTAAAGCATATGAAACCCTTGGATCAAACTGAATTTAATCAAAGTGTAAAACTATCCTAGTCTCTTAGGCGATTTGTGGTGTATGAAGACCTTTCAAATCATTTTTTTTGGTTAATTACCAAATATTTTTGACTCCTTGAATAGGTATTCGATATATTTCAATCTTATGAAGCCCTTGTATTAAACTTATTTCATATTAAAGGATAAAACCGTCATAGTCTCTTAGGCGATTTGTGGTGTATGAAAACCTTTCAAATCATTTTGTTGTGAATAATTACAAAATATTTATGAGTCCTTGAATAGGTATTAGATATATTTAAAGCATATGAAGCCCTAGGATCAAACTCAATTTAATCAAAGTGTAAAACCGTCATAGTCTCTTAGACGATTTGTGGTGTATGAACACCTTTTAAATCATTTTTTTTGGTTAATTACCAAATATTTTGGACTCCTTTAATAGGTATTAGATATATTTCAATCATATGAAGCGCTTGGATAAAACTTATTTCATATCAAAGGATAAAACCGTCATAGTCTCTTAGGCGATTTGTGGTGTATGAAAACCTTTCAATCATTTTGTTGTGAATAATTACAAAAAAAATTTAAGTCCTTGAATAGGTATTAGATATATTTAAAGCATATGAAGCCCTTGGATTAAACTTAATTCAAATCAATGGAAAAAACCTTCATAGTCTCTTAGGCGAT
This sequence comes from Patellifolia procumbens, assembly GCA_947645195.1. Taxonomy (NCBI): domain Eukaryota; kingdom Viridiplantae; phylum Streptophyta; class Magnoliopsida; order Caryophyllales; family Amaranthaceae; genus Patellifolia; species Patellifolia procumbens. The sequence goes on along the minus strand of CANSGD010001503.1, from coordinate 21,061 downwards.
TTGTGGTGTATGAACACCTTTCAAATAATTTGTGGTGCTTAATTACCAAATGTTTATAACTGCTTGAATCGGTATTTGATATATTTCAATCGTATGAAGTCCTTGGATCAACCTAAATTCAAATCAAAGGGTAAAACCGTCATAGTCTCTTAGGCGATTTGTGGTGTATGAACACCTTTCAAATCATTTTGTTGTAAAGAACTACCAAATATTTTTGAGTCCTTTAATTGGTATTAGATATATTTAAAGCATATGAAGCCCTTGGATCAAACTCAATTCAAATCAATGGATAAAACCGTCGTAGTCTCTTAGGCGATTTGTGGTGTATAAACACCTTTCAAATCATTTTGTTGTGAATATTTACCAATTTTTTATGAGTCCTTGAATAGGTATTAGATCTATTTAAAGCATATCAAGCCGTTGGATCAAACTCAATTCAAATTAAAGGGTAAAACCGTCATAGTCTCTTAGGAGATTTGTGGTGTATGAACAGCTTTCAAATCATTTTTTGTGCTTAATTACCAAATATTTTTGACTCCTTTAATATCTATTACATATATTTCAATCATATGAAGCCCTTGGATCAAACTGATTTCATATCAAAGGGTAAAACCATCATAGTCTATTAGGCGATTTGTGGTGTATAAAAACCTTTGAAATCATTTTATTGTGAATAATTACCAAAAAAAATTGAGTCCTTGAATAGGTATTAGATATATTTAAAGCATATGAAGCCCTTGGATATAACTCAATTCAAATCAAAGGGTAAAATAGTCATAGTCTCTAAGGCGATTTGTGGTGTATGAACACCTTTCAAATCATTTTGTTATGAATAATTACCAAATATTTATGAGTCCTTGAATAGGTATTAGATATATTTAAAGCATATGAAGCCCTTGGATCAAACTCAATTCAAATTAAAGGGTAAAACTGTCATAGTCTCTTAGGCGATTTGTGGTGTATGACCACCATACAAAAAAAATTATTGTGAATATTTACCAAAGAATTCTGACTCCTTGAATATGTATTAGATATATTTAAAGCATATGAAACCCTTGGATCAAAGTCAATTTAATCAAAGTGTAAAACTATCCTAGTCACTTAGGCGATTTGTGGTGTATGAACACCTTTCAAATCATTTTTTTTGGTTAATTACCAAATATTTTTGACTCCTTGAATAGGTATTCGATATATTTCAATCTTATGAAGCCCTTGTATTAAACTTATTTCATATTAAAGGATAAAACCGTCATAGTCTCTTAGGCGATTTGTGGTGTATGAAAACCTTTCAAATCATTTTGTTGTGAATAATTACAAAATATTTATGAGTCCTTGAATAGGTATTAGATATATTAAAAGCATATGAAGCCCTAGGATCAAACTCAATTTAATCAAAGTGTAAAACCGTCATAGTCTCTTAGACGATTTGTGGTGTATGAACACCTTTTAAATCATTTTTTTTGGTTAATTACCAAATATTTTGGACTCCTTTAATAGGTATTAGATATATTTCAATCATATGAAGCCCTTGGATTAAACTTATTTCATATCAAAGGATAAAACCGTCATAGTCTCTTAGGCGATTTGTGGTGTATGAAAACCTTTCAATCATTTTGTTGTGAATAATTACAAAAAAATTTTAAGTCCTTGAATAGGTATTAGATATATTTAAAGCATATGAAGCCCTTGGATTAAACTCAATTCAAATCAATGGATAAAACCTTCATAGTCTCTTAGGCGATTTGTGGTGTATGAACACCTTTCAAATCATTTGTGGTGCTAAATTACCAAATGTTTATAACTGCTTGAATCGGTATTTGATATATTTCAATCGTATGAAGTCCTTGGATCAACCTAAATTCAAATCAAAGGGTAAAACCGTCATAGTCTCTTAGGCGATTTGTGGTGTATGAACACCTTTCAAATCATTTTGTTGTAGAGAACTACCAATTATTTTTGAGTCCTTGAATTGGTATTAGATATATTTAAAGCATATGAAGCCCTTGGATCAAACTCAATTCAAATCAATGGATAAAACCGTCGTAGTCTCTTAGGCGATTTGTGGTGTATAAACACCTTTCAAATCATTTTGTTGTGAATATTTACCAATTTTTTTTGAGTCCTTGAATAGGTATTAGATCTATTTAAAGCATATCAAGCCCTTTGATCAAACTCAATTCAAATTAAAGGGTAAAACCGTCATAGTCTCTTAGGAGATTTGTGGTGTATGAACAGCTTAATTACCAAATATTTTTGACTCCTATAATATCTATTAGATATATTTCAATCATATGAAGCCCTTGGATCAAACTGATTTCATATACAAGGGTAAAACTATCATAGTCTATTAGGCGATTTGTGGTGTATAAAAACCTTTGAAATCATTTTATTGTGAATAATTACCAAAAAAATTTGAGTCCTTGAATCGGTATTAGATATATTTAAAGCATATGAAGCCCTTGGATATAACTCAATTCAAATTAAAGGGTAAAATAGTCATAGTCTCTAAGGCGATTTGTGGTGTATGAACACCTTTCAAATCATTTTGTTATGAATAATTACCAACTATTTATGAGTCCTTGAATAGCTATTAGATATATTTAAAGCATATGAAGCCCTTGGATCAAACTCAATTCAAATTAAAGGGTAAAACTGTCATAGTCTCTTAGGCGATTTGTGGTGTATGACCACCTTTCAAAAAAATTTATAATATTTCCCAAATAATTCTAACTCCTTGAATATGTATTAGATATATTTAAAGCATATGAAGCCCTTGGATCAAACTCAATTTAATCAAAGTGTAAAACTATCCTAGTCTCTTAGGCGATTTGTGGTGTATGAACACCTTTCCAATCATTTTGTTGTGAATGTTTATCAAAAAAATTTGAGTCCTTGAATAGGTATTAGATCTATTTAAAGCATATGAAGCCCTTGGATATAACTCAATACTAATCAAAGGGTATAACCGTCATAGTCTCTTAGGGGATTTGTGGTGTATGAACACCTTTCAAATCATTTTTTTGGTTAATTACCAAATATTTTTGACTCCTGGAATAGGTATTAGATATATTTCAATCTTATGAAGCCCTTGTATTAAAATTATTTCATATTAAAGGATAAAACCGTCATAGTCTCTTAGGCGATTTGTGGTGTATGAAAACCTTTCAAATTATTTTGTTGTGAATAATTACCAAATATTTTTGATTTCTTGAATAGGTATTAGATATATTTAAAGCATATGAAGCCCTTGGATCAAACTCCATTCAAATCAAAGGGTAAAACCATCAAAGTCTCTTAGGCGATATGTGGTGCATGAACATCTTTCAAATCATTTGTGGTGCTTAATTACCCATTGTTTTTGACTCCTTGAATCGGTATTAGATATATTTCAATCATATGAAGTCCTTGGATCAACCTAAATTCATATCAATGGGTAAATCCGTCATAGTCTCTTAGGGGATTTGTGGTGTATGAACACCTTTCACATTATTTTCGTTGTTAATAATTACCAAATAATTTTGAGTCCTTGAATAGGTATTAGATATATTTAAACCATATGAAGCCCTTGGATCAAACTCAATTAAAATCAAAGGGTAAAACCATCATAGTCTCTTAGGCGATTTATAGTGAATTAACACCTTTCAAATCAATTTGTTGGGAATAATTACCAAATATTTTGAAGAGTTTTCCCTCAAACTTGAATCATCTAAGTATGGTGACAACTCCCCCACATTGAACGTAACACTAACACCCATCAACTCATCAGAAAGATCAATTTTGTAAGCACTATCATTCACCCTTTCAGTCACTCTAAATGGACCATCTGAACGAGGCATGAGTTTGTTTTTGCGAAGTTTCGGAAATCTCTCTTTCCTCAAATGAAGCCAAACCAAATCCCCGGGTTGAAAGATGGGTTGTTTTCGTCGTTTGTTTGCTCTCTCTTGGTATTTCTTATTCATCTCCTCAATTCTTTTCTTCATTTGCTCACAGGTTTTTTGAAAGGCTTCCACCCTCTTTTTAGCATCTTTCTCTATAATATCCCCTTTAACCATAGGAATAAGATCAATATGCACAAAGGGATTCACTTCATAAACTACTTCAAATGGGGAGCGAGAAGTAGTTAAGGAATGAGCTCGATTGTAAGCAAACTCCGCATGGGCTAGTTTCATGTCCCAATCTTTTTGCGTTTTGCTTACAAGTCCTCTCAACAACGTACCCAAAGTTCTATTTGTCACCTCCGTTTGCCCATCAGTTTGGGGATGATGGGAGGTGCTAAATAGCAAGTTGGTACCAACAAGCTTCCATAGGGTCCTCCAAAAGTGACTAAGAAACTTGGAGTCCCTATCCGAAACTATACTTCGAGGAATGCCATGAAGTTTGACAACTTCCTTGAAGTACATTTCCGCCACTTTTACAACATCATCAGTTTTATTACAAGCTATGAAGTGAGCCATTTTAGAGAATCTATCTACAACAACCATGATGCTATCCCTTCCCCTTTGAGTTCTTAGTAATCCTACAATGAAGTCCATGCTAACACTCTCCCATGGGGCATCTGGAACTGCAAGAGGAGTGTAGAGACCTTTGGTGAAGTGACCCTTTGCTTTTTGACAAGTAGCACATCTCTCCAACACCAAAGTCACATCTTTGATCATTCTTGGCCAATAGAAATGCTCACCAAGAATATCAAGAGTATTTTGGATGCCAAAGTGACCCGCCAAACCACCACTATGCACTTCCCTCACCAACAACTCCCTCACGCCACTCTTTGGGACACACAACTTGTTACCCTTGAAGAGGTAACCATCTTGCTGCACAAACTCCTTCGATAGACTCTCTAACTCACTTGCAAAATCAGGATCATGTTGATAGCCCTCTTTGAGTTGCTCAAAATCTTTGACTCTCTTTGAGTTGATCAATAATTACCAACTATTTTTTAGTCCTTGAATATGTATTAGATATAAAGCATATGAAGCCCTTGGATCAAACTCAATTTAATTAAAGTGTAAAACTATCGTAGTCTCTTAGGCGATTTGTGGTGTATGAACACCTTTCCAATCATTTAGTTGTGAATATTTATAAAAAAAATTTGAGTCCTTGAATAGGTATTAGATCTATTTAAAGCATATGAAGCACTTGGATATAACTCAATACAAATCAAAGGGTAAAACCGTCATAGTCTCTTAGGGGATTTGTGGTGTATGAACACCTTTCAAATCATTTATTTTGGTTAATTACCAAATATTTTTGACTCCTTGAATAGGTATTAGATATATTTCAATCTTATGAATCGCTTGGATTAAACTTATTTTATATTAAAGGATAAAACCGTCATAGTCTCTTAGGCGATTTGTGGTGTATGAAAACCTTTCAAATCATTTTGTTATGAATAATTACCAAATAGTTATGAGTCCTTGAATAGGTATTAGATATATTTAAAGCATATGAAGCCCTTGGATTAAACTCAATTCAAATTAAAGGGTAAAACCGTCATAGTCTCTTAGGCGATTTGTGGTGTTTGAACACCTTTCAAACTTTTTTATTGTGAATATTTACAAAATAATTATGACTCCTTGAATATGTATTAGATATATTTAAAGCATATGAAGCCCTAGGATCAAACTCAATTTAATCAAAGTGTAAAACCGTCATAGTCTCTTAGGCGATTTGTGGTGTATGAGCACCTTTAAATCATTTTTTTTGGATAATTCCCAAATATTTTTGACTCCTTTAATAGGTATTAGATATATTTCAATCATATGAAGCCCTTGGATTAAACTTATTTCATATCAAAGGTTAACACCTTCATTGTCTCTTAGGCGATTTGTGGTGTATGAAAACCTTTCAAATCATTTTGTTGAGAATAATTAAAAAATATTTTTGAGTCCTTGAATAGGTATTAGATATTTAAAGCATATGAAGCCCTTGGATCAAACTCAATTCAAATCAATGGATAAAACCGTCATAGTCTCTTAGCAGATTTGTGGTGTATGAACACCTTTCAAATTTTTTTATTGTGAATATTTACAAAATGATTCTGACTCCTTAAATATGTATTAGATATATTTAAAGCATATGAAGCCCTAGGATAAAACTCAATTTAATCAAAGTGTAAAACCGTCATAGTCTCTTAGGCCCATTTGTGGTGTATGAACACCTTTTAAATCATTTTTTTTGGTTAATTACCAAATATTTTTGACTCCTTTAATAGGTATTAGATATATTTCAATCATATGAAGCCCTTGGATTAAATTTTTTTCATATCAAAGTATAAAACCGTCATAGTCTCTTAGGCGATTTGTGGTGTATGAAAACCTTTCAAATCATTTTGTTGTGAATAATTACAAAATATTTTTGAGTCCTTGAATAGGTATTAGATCTATTTAAAGCATATGAAGCACTTGGATCAAACTCAATTCAAATCAATGGATAAAACCGTCATAGTCTCTTAGGCGATTTGTGGTGTATGAACACCTTTCAAATCATTTGTGGTGCTTAATTACCAAATGTTTATAACTGCTTGAATCGGTATTAGATATATTTCAATCATATGAAGTCCTTGGATAGACCTAAATTCAAATCAAAGGCTAAAATCGTCATAGTCTCTTAGGCGATTTGTGGTGTATGAACACCTTTCAAATCATTTTGTTGTAAAGAACTACCAAATATTTTTGAGTCCTTGAATAGGTATTAGATATATTTAAAGCATATGAAGCCCTTGGATCAAACTCAATTCAAATTAAAGGGTAAAACCATCATAGTCTCTTAGGCGATTTGTGGTGTCTGAACACCTTTCAAATTTTTTTATTGTGAATAGTTACAAAATAATTCTGACTCCTTGAATATGTATTAGAAATATTTAAAACATATGAAGCCCTAGGATCAAACTCAATTTAATCAAAGTGTAAAACCGTCATAGTCTCTTAGGCGATTTGTGGTGTATGAACACCTTTTAAATCATTTTTTTGTTAATTACCAAATATTTTTGACTCCTTTAATAGGTATTAGATATATTTAAATCATATGAAGCCCTTGGATTAAAATTTTTTCATATCAAAGTATAAAACCGTCATAGTCTCTTAGGCGATTTGTGGTGTATGAAAACCTTTCAAATCATTTTGTTGTGAATAATTACAAAATATTTTTGAGTCCTTGAATAGGTATTAGATCTATTTGAAGCATATGAAGCACTTGGATCAAACTCAATTCAAATCAATGGATAAAACCGTCATAGTCTCTTAGGCGATTTGTGGTGTATGAACACCTTTCAAATCATTTGTGGTGCTTAATTACCAAATGTTTATAACTGCTTGAATCGGTATTAGATATATTTCAATCATATGAAGTCCTTGGATAGACCTAAATTCAAATCAAAGGCTAAAATTGTCATAGTCTCTTAGGCGATTTGTGGTGTATGAACACCTTTCAAATCATTTTGTTGTAAAGAACTACCAAATATTTTTGAGTCCTTGAATAGGTATTAGATATATTTAAAGCATATGAAGCCCTTGGATCAAACTCAATTCAAATTAAAGGGTAAAACCATCATAGTCTCTTAGGCGATTTGTGGTGTCTGAACACCTTTCAAATTTTTTTATTGTGAATAGTTACAAAATAATTCTGACTCCTTGAATATGTATTAGAAATATTTAAAACATATGAAGCCCTAGGATCAAACTCAATTTAATCAAAGTGTAAAACCGTCATAGTCTCTTAGGCGATTTGTGGTGTATGAACACCTTTTAAATCATTGTTTTTGGTTAATTACCAAATATTTTTGACTCCTTTAATAGGTATTAGATATATTTCAATCATATGAAGCCCTTGGATTAAAATTTTTTTCATATCAAAGTATAAAATCGTCATAGTCTCTTAGGTGATTTGTGGTGTATGAAAACCTTTCAAATCATTTTTTTGTGAATAATTACAAAATATTTTTGAGTCCTTGAATAGGTATTAGATCTATTTAAAGCATATGAAGCACTTGGATCAAACTCAATTCAAATCAATGGATAAAACCGTCATAGTCTCTTAGGCGATTTGTGGTGTATGAACACCTTTCAAATCATTTGTGGTGCTTAATTACCAAATGTTTATAACTGCTTGAATCGGTATTAGATATATTTCAATCATATGAAGTCCTTGGATAGACCTAAATTCAAATCAAAGGCAAAAATCGTCATAGTCTCTTAGGCGATTTGTGGTGTATGAACACCTTGCAAATCATTTTGTTGTAAAGAACTACCAAAAATTTTTGATTCCTTGAATAGGTATTAGATATATTTAAAGCATATGAAGCCCTTGGATCAAACTCAATTCAAATTAAAGGGTAAAACCATCATAGTCTCTTAGGCGATTTGTGGTGTCTGAACACCTTTCAAATTTTTTTATTGTGAATAGTTACAAAATAATTCTGAATCCTTGAATATGTATTAGAAATATTTAAAACATATGAAGCCCTAGGATCAAACTCAATTTAATCAAAGTGTAAAACCGTCATAGTCTCTTAGGCGATTTGTGGTGTATGAACACCTTTTTAATCATTTTTTTTGGTTAATTACCAAATATTTTTGACTCCTTTAATAGGTATTAGATATATTTCAATCATATGAAGCCCTTGGATTATAATTTTTTCATATCAAAGGATAAAACCGTCATAGTCTCTTAGGCGATTTGTGGTGTTTGAAAACCTTTCAAATCATTTTGTTGTGAATAATTACAAAAAAAATTTGAGTCCTTGAATAGGTATTAGATATATTTAAAGCATATGATGCCCTTTGATCAAACTCAATTCAAATCAATGGATAAAACCATCATAGTCTCTTAGGGGATTTGTGGTGTACGAACACCTTTCAAATCATTTGTGGTGCTTAATTACCAAATGTTTATAACTGCTTGAATCGGTATTAGATATATTTCAATCATATAAAGTCCTTGGATAAACCTAAATTCAAATCAAAGGGTAAAACCGTCATAGTCACTTAGGCGATTTGTGGTGTATGAACACCTTTCAAATCATTTTGTTGTAAAGAACTACCAAATATTTTAGAGTCCTTGAATAGGTATTAGATATATTTAAAGCATATGAAGCCCTTGGATCACACTCAATTCAAATCAATGGATAAAACCGTCATAGTCTCTTAGGCGATTTGTGGTGTATGAACACCTTTCAAATCATTTTGTTGTGAATATTTACCAAATTTTTTTGAGTCCTTGAATAGGTATTAGATCTATTTAAAGCATATCAAGCCCTTGGATCAAACTCAATTCAAATTAAAGGGTAAAATCGTCATAGTCTCTTAGGAGATTTGTGGTGTATGAACACCTTTCAAATCATTTTTTGTGCTTAATTACCAAATATTTTTGACTCCTTTAATATCTATTAGATATATTTCAATCATATGAAGCCCTTGGATCAAACTGATTTCATATGAAAGGGTAAAACCATCATAGTCTATTAGGCGATTTTTGGTGTATAAAAACCTTTGAAATCATTTTATTGTGAATAATTACCAAAAAATTTTGAGTCCTTGAATAGGTATTAGATATATTTAAAGCATATGAAGCCCTTTAATATAACTCAATTTAAATCAAAGGGTAAAATCGTCATAGTCTCTAATGCGATTTGTGGTGTATGAACACCTTTCAAATCATTTTGTTATGAATAATTACCAAATATTTATGAGTCCTTGAATAGGTATTAGATATATTTAAAGCATGTGAAGCCCTTGGATCAAACTCTATTTAATCAAAGTGCAAAACTATCCTAGTCTCTTAGGCGATTTGTGGTGTATGAACACCTTTCCAATCGTTTTGTTATGAATATTTATCAAAAAAAATTGAGTCCTTGAATAGGTATTAGATCTATTTAAAGCATATGAAGCCCTTGGATATAAGCCAATACAAATCAAAGGGTATAACCGTCATAGTCTCTTAGGGGATTTGTGGTGTATGAACACCTTTCAAATCATTTTTTTTGGTTAATTACCAAATATTTTTGACTCCTTGAATAGGTATTAGATATATTTCAATCTTATGAAGCCCTTGTATTAAACTTATTTCATATTAAAGAATAAAACCGTCATAGTCTCTTAGGCGATTTGTGGTGTACGAAAAACCTTTCAAATCATTTTGTTGTGAATAATTACAAAATATTTTTGAGTCCTTCAATAGGTATTAGATATGTTTAAAGCATATGAAACCCTTGGATCAAACTCAACTCAAATCAATGGATAAAACCTTCATAGTCTCTTAGGCGATTTGTGGTGTATGAACACCTTTCAAATCATTTGTGGTGCTTAATTACCCAATGTTTATAACTGCTTGAATCGGTATTAGATATATTTTAATCATATGAAGTCCTTGGATAAACCTAAATTCAAATCAAAGGGTAAAATCGTCATACTCTCTTAGGCGATTTGTGGTGTATGAACACCTTTCAAATCATTTTGTTGTAAAGAACTACCAAAGATTTTTGAGTCCTTGAATAGGTATTAGATATATTTAAAGCATATAAAGCCCTTGGATCAAACTCAATTCAAATTAAAGCGTAAAACCGTCATAGTCTCTTAGGCGATTTGTGGTGTATGAACACCTTTCAATTTTTTTATTCTGAATAGTTACAAAATAATTCTTACTCCTTGAATATGTATTAGATATATTTAAAGCATATGAAGCCCTAGGATCAAACTCAATTTAATCAAAGTGTAAAACCGTCATAGTCTCTTAGGCGATTTGTGGTGTATGAACACACCTTTAAATCAATTTTTTTGGTTAATTACCAAATATTTTTAACTCCTTTAATAGGTATTAGATATATTGCAATCATATGAAACCCTTGGATTAAAGTTATTTCATATCAAAGGATAATACCGTCATAGTCTCTTAGGCGATTTGTGGTGTATGAAAACCTTTCAAATCATTTTGTTGTGAATAATTGCAAAATATTTTTGAGTCCTTGAATAGGTATTAGATATATTTACAGCATATGAATCCCTTGGATCAAACTCAATTCAAATCAATGGATAAAACCGTCATAGTCTCTTAGCGATTTGTGGTGTATGAACACCTTTCAAATCATTTGTGGTGCTTAATTACCAAATGTTTATAACTGCTTGAATCGGTATTAGATATATTTCAATCATATGAAGTCCTTGGATAAACCTAAATTCAAATCAAAGGGTAAAACCGTCATAGTCTCTTAGGCGATTTGTGGTGTATGAACATCTTTCAAATCATTTTGTTGTAAAGAAATACCAAATATTTTTGAGTCCTTGAATAGGTATTAGATATATTTAAAGCATATGAAGCCCTTGGATCAAACTCTATTCAAATTAAAGGGTAAAACCGTCATAGTCTCTTAGGCGATTTGTGGTGTATGAACACCTTTCAAATTTTTTTATTGTGAATAGTTACAAAATAATTATGACTCCTTGAATATGTATTAGATATATTTAAAGCATATGAATCCCTAGTATCAAACTCAATTTAATCAAAGTGTAAAACCGTCATAGTCTCTTAGGCGATTTGTGGTGTATGAACACCTTTTTAATCATTTTTTTTGGTTAATTACCAAATATTTTTGACTCCTTTAATAGGTATTAGATATATTTCAATCATATGAAGCCCTTGGATTAAACTTATTTCATATCAAAGGATAAAACCGTCATAGTGTCTTAGGCGATTTGTGGTGTATGAAAACCTTTCAAATTATTTTGTTGTGAATAATTACAAAAAAAATTTGATTCCTTGAATATGTATTAGATATATTTAAAGCATATGAAACCCTTGGATCAAACTCAATTCAAATCAATGGATAAAACCGTCATAGTCTCTTAGGCGATTTGTGGTGTACGAACACCTTTCAAATCATTTGTGGTGCTTAATTACCAAATGTTTATAACTTCTTGAATCGGTATTAGATATATTTCAATCATATGAAGTCCTTGGATCAACCTAAATTCAAATCAACGGGTAAAACCGTCATAGTCTCTTAGGCGATTTGTGGTGTATGAACACCTTTCAAATCATTTTCTTGTAAAGAACTACCAAATATTTTTGAGTCCTTGAATAGGTATTAGATATCTTTAAAGCATATGAAGCCCTTGGATCAAACACAATTCAAATCAATGGATAAAACCGTCATAGTCTCTTAGGCGGTTTGTGAATTATGAACACCTTTCAAATCATTTTGTTGTGAATATTTACCAAATTTTTTTGAGTCCTTGAATAGGTATTAGATCTATTTAAAGCATATCAAGCCCTTGGATCAAACTCAATTCAAATTAAAGGGTAAAACCGTCATAGTCTCTTAGGAGATTTGTGGTGTATGAACACCTTTCAAATCATTTTTTGTGCTTAATTACCAAATATTTTTAACTCCTTTAATATCTATTAGATATAATTCTATCATATGAAGCCCTTGGATCAAACTGATTTCATATCAAACGGTAAAACCATCATAGTCTATTAGGCAATTTGTGGTGCATAAAAACCTTTGAAATCATTTTGTTGTGAATAATTACCAAAAAAATATGAGTCCTCGAATAGGTATTAGATATATTTAAAGCATATGAAGCCCTTGGATCAAACTCAATTCAAATCAATGGATAAAACCATCATAGTCTCTTTGGCGATTTGTGGTGTATGAACACCTTTCAAATCATTTGTGGTGCATAATTAACAAATGTTTATAACTGCTTGAATCGGTATTAGATATATTTCAATCATATGAAGTCCTTGGATAAACCAAAATTCAAATCAAAGGGTAAAACCGTCATAGTCTCTTAGGCGATTTGTGGTGTATGAACACCTTTCAAATCATTTTGTTGGAAAGAACTACCAAATATTTTTGAGTCCTTGAATAGGTATTAGATATATTTAAAGCATATGAAGCCCTTGGATCAAACTCAATTCAAATCAATGGATAAACCGTCATAGTCTCTTAGGCGATTTGTGGTGTATGAACACCTTTCAAAATTTTTTATTTGTGAATATTTACCAAATAATTCTGACTCCTTGAATATGTATTGGATATATTTAAAGCATATGAAGCCCTAGGATCAAACTCAATTTAATCAAAGTGTAAAACCGTCATAGTCTCTTAGGCGATTTGTGGTGTATGAACACCTTTTAAATCATTTTATTTGGTTAATTACCAAATATTTTTGACTCCTTTAAGAGGTATGAGATATATTTCAATCATATGAAGCCCTTGGATTAAACTTATTTCATATCAAAGGATAAAACCGTCATAGTCTCTTAGGCGATTTGTGGTGTATGAAACCCTTTCAAATAATTTTGTTGTGAATAATTACAAAATTTTTTTGAGTCCTTGAATAGGTATTAGATATAATTAAAGCATATGAAGCCCTTGGATCAAACTCAATTCAAATCAATTGATAAAACCGTCATAGTCTCTTAGGCGATTTGTGGTGTATGAACACCTTTCAAATCATTTGTGGTGCTTAATTACCAAATGTTTATAATTTCTTGAATCGGTATTAGATATATTTCAATCATATGAAGTCCTTGGAACAACCTAAATTCAGATACAAGGGTAAAACCGTCATAGTCTCTTAGGCGATTTGTGGTGTATGAACACCTTTCAAATCATTTTGTTGTAAAGAACTACCAAATATTTTTGAGTCCTTGAATAGGTATTTGATATTTTTAAAGCATATGAAGCCCTTGGATCAAACTCAATTCAAATCAATGGATAAAACCGTCATAGTCTCTTAGGCGATTTGTGGTGTATGAACACCTTTCAAATCATTTGTGGTGCTTAATTACCAAATGTTTATAACTGCTTGAATCGGTATTAGATATATTTCAATCATATGAAGTCCTTGGATCAACCTAAATTCAAATCAAAGGGTAAAACCGTCATAGTCCCTAAGGTGATTTGTGGTGTATGAACACCTTTCAAATCATTTTTTTTGTAAAGAACTACCATATATTTTTGAGTCCTTGAATAGGTATTAGATATATTTAAATCATATGGAGCCCTTGGATCAAACTCAATTCAAATTAAAGGGTAAAACCGTCATAGTCTTTTAGGCGATTTGTGGTGTATGAACACCTTTCAAATTATTTTGTTGTGAATATTTACAAAGTAATTCTGACTCCTTGAATATGTATTAGATATATTTAAAGCATATGAACCCTTAGGATCAAACTCAATTTAATCAAAGTGTAAAACCGTCATAGTCTCTTAGGCGATTTGTGGTGTATGAACACCTTTTAAATCATTTTTTTTTTGTTAATTACCAAATATTTTTGACTCCTTTAATGGGTATTAGATATATTTCAATCATATGAAGCCCTTGGATTAAACTTATTTCATATCAAAGGATAAAACCGTCATAGTCTCTCAGGCGATTTGTGGTGTATAAAAACCTTTCAAATCATTTTGTTGTGAATAATTACAAAATATTTTTGAGTCCTTCAATAGGTATTAGATATATTTAAATCATATGAAGCCCTTGGATCAAACTCAATTCAAATCAATGGATAAAATTGTCATAGTCTCTTAGGAGATTTGTGGTGTATGAACACCTTTCAAATCTTTTTTGTGCTTAATTACCAAATATTTTTGACTCCTTTAATATCTATTAGATATATTTCAATCACATGAAGACCTTGGATCAAACTGATTTCATATCATAGGGTAAAACCATCATAGTCTATTAGGCGATTTGTGGTGTATAAAAACCTTTGAAATAATTTTATTGTGAATAATTACCAAAAAATTTTGAGTCCTTGAATAGGTATTAGATAAATTTAAAGCATATGAAGCCCTTGGATATAACTCAATTCAAATCAAAGGGTAAAATCGTCATAGTCTCTAAGGCGATTTGTGGTGTATGAACACCTTTTAAATCATTTTGTTATGAATAATTACCAAATATTTATGAGTCCTTGAATAGGTATTAGATATATTTAAAGCATATGAAGCCCTTGGATCAAACTCAATTCAAATCAATGGATAAACCGTCATAGTCTCTTACGCGATTTGTGGTGTATGAACACCGTTCAAATCATTAGTGGTGCTTAATTACCTAATGTTTATAACTGCTTGAATCGGTATTAGATATATTTCAATCATATGAAGTCCTTGGATCAACCTAAATTCAAATCAAAGGGTAAAACCGTCATAGTCTCTAAGGCGATTTGTGGTGTATGAACACCTTTCAAATCATTTTTTTGTAAAGAACTACCATATATTTTTGAGTCCTTGAATAGGTATTAGATATATTTAAAGCATATGGAGCCCTTGGATCAAACTCAATTCAAATTAAAGGGTAAAACCGTCATAGTCTCTTAGGCGATTTGTGGTGTATGAACACCTTTCAAATTTTTTTGTTGTGAATATTTACAAAATAATTCTGACTCCTTGAATATGTATTAGATATATTTAAAGCATATGAAGCCCTAGGATCAAACTCAATTTAATCAAAGTGTAAAACCGTCATAGTCTCTTAGGCGATTTGTGGTATATGAAAACCTTTCAAATTATTTTGTTGTGAATAATTACAAAAAAAATTTGAGTCCTTGAATAGGTATTAGATATATTTAAAGCATATGAAGCCCTTGGATCAAACTCAATTCAAATCAATGGATAAACCGTCATAGTCTCTTACGCGATTTGTGGTGTATGAACACCTTTCAAATCATATGTGGTGCTTAATTACCTAATGTTTATAACTGCTTGAATCGGTATTAGATATATTTAAATGATATGAAGTCCTTAGATCAACCTAAATTCAAATCAAAGGGTAAAACCGTCATAGTCTCTAAGGCGATTTGTGGTGTATGAACACTTTTCAAATCATTTTTTTTGTAAAGAACTACCATATATTTTTGAGTCCTTGAATAGGTATTAGATATATTTAAAGCATATGGAGGCCTTGGATCAAACTCAATTCAAATTAAAGGGTAAAACCATCATAGTCTCTTAGGCGATTTGTGGTGTATGAACACCTTTCAAATTTTTTTGTTGTGAATATTTACAAAATAATTATGACTCCTTGAATATGTATTAGATATATTTAAAGCATATGAACCCCTAGGATCAAACTCAATTTAATCAAAGTGTAAAACCGTCATAGTCTCTTAGGCGATTTGTGGTGTATGAACACCTTTTAAATCATTTTTTTTGTGTAATTACCCAATATTTTTAACTCCTTTAATGGGTATTAGATATATTTCAATCATATGAAGCCCTTGGATCAAAATTATTTCATATCAAAGGATAAAACCGTCATAGTCTCTTAGGCGATTTGTGGTGTATGAACACCTTTCAAATCATTTTGTTGTACAGAACTACCAAATATTTTGAGTCCTTGAATAGGTATTAGATCTATTTAAAGCATATCAAGCCCTTGCATCAAACTCAATACAAATCAAGGGGTAAAACCGTCATAGTCTCTTAGGGGATTTGTGGTGTATGAAAAACTTTCAAATCATTTTCTTGTGAATATTTATAAAATATTTATGACTCTTTGAATAAGTATCAGACATATTTAAAGCATCTGAAGCTCTTGGATCAAACTCAATTTAAATCAAAGGGTAAAGCCGTTATAGTCTATTATGTAATTTGTGGTGAATGAACACCTTTCAAATCATTTTGTTAAAAATAATTACCAAATATTTTTGAGTCCTTGAATAGGTATTAGATCTATTTAAAGCATATCAAGCCCTTGGATCAAACTCAATTCAAATTAAAGGGTAAAACCCTCATAGTCTCTTAGGAGATTTGTGGTGTATGAACACCTTTCAAATCTTTTTGTGCTTAATTACCAAATATTTTTGACTCCTTTAATATCTATTAGATATATTTCAATCATATGAAGACCTTGGATCAAACTGATTTCATATCAAAGGGTAAAACCATCAT
Source organism: Patellifolia procumbens (assembly GCA_947645195.1). Taxonomy (NCBI): domain Eukaryota; kingdom Viridiplantae; phylum Streptophyta; class Magnoliopsida; order Caryophyllales; family Amaranthaceae; genus Patellifolia; species Patellifolia procumbens. The sequence continues at coordinate 4,164 of CANSGD010001503.1, read as the reverse complement.
AGTCTATTAGGCGATTTGTGGTGTATAAAAACCTTTGAAATCATTTTGTTGTGAATAATTACAAAAAAATTTTGAGTCCTTGAATAGGTATTAGAAAAATTTAAAGCATAAGAAGCCCTTGCATATAACTCAATTCAAATCAAAGGGTAAATCGTCATAGTCTCTAAGGCGATTTGTGGTGTATGAACACCTTTCAAATCATTTTGTTATGAATAATTACCAAATATTTATGAGTCCTTGAATAGGTGTTAGATATATTTAAAGCATATGAAGCCCTTGGATCAAACTCAATTCAAATCAATGGATAAACCGTCATAGTCCCTTACGCGATTTGTGGTGTATGAACACCTTTCAAATCATTTGTGGTGCTTAATTACCTAATGTTTATAACTGCTTGAATCGGTATTAGATATATTTCAATCATATGAAGTCCTTGGATCAACCTAAATTCAAATCAAAGGTTAAAACCGTTATAGTCTCTAAGACGATTTGTGGTGTATGAACACCTTTCAAATCATTTTTTTTGTAAAGAACTACCAAATATTTTTGAGTCCTTGAATAGGTATTAGATATATTTAAAGCATATGAAGCCCTTGGATCAAACTCAATTCAAATTAAAGGGTAAAACCATTATAGTCTCTTAGGCGATTTGTGGTGTATGAACACCTTTCAAATTTTTTTTTTGTGAATAGTTACAAAATAATTCTGACTCCTTGAATATGTGTTAGATATATTTAAAGCATATGAAGCCCTAGGATCAAACTCAATTTAATCAAAGTGTAAAACCGTCATAGTCTCTTAGGCGATTTGTGGTGTATGAACACCTTTTAAATCATTTTTTTTTTGTTAATTACCAAATATTTTTGACTCCTTTAATAGGTATTAGATATATTTCAATCATATGAAGCCCTTGGATTAAACTTATTTCATATCAAGGATAAAAGCGTCATAGTCTCTTAAGCGATTTGTGGTCTATGAAAACCTTTCAAATCATTTTGTTGTGAATAATTACAAAATATTTTTGCGTCCTTGAATAGGTATTAGATATATTTAAAGCATATGAAGCCCTTGGATCAAACTCAATTCAAATCAATGGATAAAACCGTCATAGTCTCTTAGGCGATTTGTGGTGTATGAACACCTTTCAAATCATTTGTGGTGCTTAATTACCAAATGTTAATAACTGCTTGAATCCGTATTAGATATATTTCAATCATATGAAGTCCTTCGATCAACCTAAATTCAAATCTATGGGTAAAACCGTCATAGTCTTTTAGGCGATTTGTGGTGTATGAACACCTTTCAAATAATTTTGTTGTAAAGAACTACCAAATATTTTTGAGTCCTTGAATAGGTATTAGATCTATTTAAAGCATATCAAGCCCTTGCATCAAACTCAATACAAATCAAGGGGTAAAACTGTCATAGTCTATTAGGGGATTTGTGGTGTATAAAAACCTTTGAAATCATTTTGTTGTGAATAATTACCAAAAAATTTATGAGTCTTTGAATAGGTATTAGATATATTTAAAGCATATGAAGCCCTTGGATCAAACTCAATTCAAATCAATGGATAAACCGTCATAGTCTCTTACGCGAATTTTGGTGTATGAACACCTTTCAAATCATTTGTGGTGCTTAAGTACCTAATGTTTATAACTGCTTGAATCGGTATTAGATATATTTCAATCATATGAAGTCCTTGGATAAACATAAATTCAAACCCAAGGGTAAAACCGTCATCGTCTCTTAGGCGATTTGTGGTGTATGAACACGTTTAGAAATCATTTTTTTTGGTTAATTACCAAATATTTTTGACTCCTTAAATATGTATTAGATATATTTCAATCATATGAAGCCCTTGGAGTAAACTTATTTCATATCAAAGGATAAAACCGTCATACTCTCTTAGGCGATTTGTGGTGTATGAAAACCTTTCAAATCATTTTGTTGTGAATAATTACGAAAAAATTTTGAGTCCTTGAATAGTTATTAGATATATTTAAAGCATATGAATCCCTTGGATCAAACTCAATTCAAATCAATGGATAAAACCATCATAGTCTCTTAGGGGATTTGTGGTGTACGAACACCTTTCAAATCATTTGTGGTGCTTAATTACCAAATGTTTATACCTGCTTGAATCGGTATTAGATATATTTCAATCATATGAAGTCCTTGGATAAACATAAATTCAAACCCAAGGGTAAAACCGTCATAGTCTCTTAGGCGATTTGTGGTGTATGAACACCTTTCAAATCATTTTGTTGTAAAGAACTACCAAATATTTTTGAGTCCTTGAATAGGTATTAGATATATTTAAAGCATATGAAGCCCTTGGATCAAACTCAATTCAAATCAATGGATAAAACCGTCATAGTCTATTAGACGATTTGTGGTGTATGAACACCTTTCAAATCATTTTGTTGTGAATATTTACCAAATTTTTTTGAGTCCTTGAATAGGTATTAGATCTATTTAAAGCATATCAAGCCCTTGGATCAAACTCAATTCAAATAAAAGGGTAAAACCGTCATAGTCTCTTAAGAGATTTGTGGTGTATGAACACCTTTCAAATCATTTTTTGTGCTTAATTACCAAATATTTTTTACTCCTTTAATATCTATTAGCTATATTTCAATCATATGAAGACCTTGGATCAAACTGATTTCATATCAAAGGGTAAAACCATCATAGTCTATTAGGCGATTTGTGGTGTATAAAAACCTTTGAAATCATTTTATTGTGAATAATTACCAAAAAAATTTGAGTCCTTGAATAGGTATTAGATATATTTAAAGCATATGAAGCCCTTTAATATAACTCAATTTAAATCAAAGGGTAAAATCGTCATAGTCTCTAAAGCGATTTGTGGTGTATGAACACCTTTCAAATCATTTTGTTATGAATAATTATCAAATATTTATGAGTCCTTGAATAGGTATTAGATAAATTTAAAGCATATGAAGCCCTTGGATCAAACTCAATTCAAATTAAAGGGTAAAATTGTCATAGTCTCGTAGGCGATTTGTGGTGTATGACCACCTTTCAACAAAATTTATTGTGACTATTTACCAAATAATTCTGACTCCTTGAATATGTATTAGATATATTTAAAGCCTGTGAAGCCCTTGGATCAAACTCAATTTAATCATAGTGTAAAACTATCCTAGTCTCTTAGGAGATTTGTGGTGTATGAACACCTTTCCAATCATTTTATTGTGAATATTTATCAAAAAAAATTGAGTCCTTGAATAGGTATTAGATCTATTTAAAGCATATGAAGCCTTGGATATAACCCAATACAAATCAAAGGGTATAACCGTCATAGTCTCTTAGGGGATTTGTGGTGTATGAACACCTTTCAAATTATTTTTTTTGGTTAATTACCAAATATTTTTGACTCCTTGAATAGGTATTAGATATATTTCAATCTTATAAAGCCCTTGTATTAAACTTATTTCATATTAAAGGATAAAACCATCATAGTCTCTTAGGCGATTTGTGGTGTATGAAAACCTTTCAAATCATTTTGTTGTGAATAATTACCAAATAGTTATGAGTCCTTGAATAGGTATTAGATATATTTAAAGCATATGAAGCCCTTGGATCAAACTCAATTCAAATCAATGGATAAAACCGTCATAGTCTCTTAGGCGATTTGTGGTGTATGAACACCTTTCAAATCATTTGTGGTGCTTAATTACCAAATGTTAATAACTGCTTGAATCGGTATTAGATATATTTCAATCATATGAAGTCCTTGGATAAACCTAAATTCAAATCAAAGGGTAAAACCGTCATAGTCTCTTAGGCGATTTGTGGTGTATGAACACCTTTCAAATCATTTTGTTGTAAAGAACTACCAAATATTTTTGAGTCCTTCAAAAGGTATTAGATATATTTAAAGCATATAAATCCCTTGGATCAAACTCAATTCAAATTAAAGGGTATAACCGTCATAGTCTCTTAGGCGATTTGTGGTGTATGAACACCTTTCAAATTATTTTGTTGTGAATATTTACCAATTTTTTTGAGTCCTTGAATAGGTATTAGATCTATTTAAAGCATATCAAGCCCTTGGATCAAACACAATTCAAATTAGAGGGTAAAACAGTCATAGTCTCTTAGGAGATTTGTGGTGTATGAACACCTTTCAAATCA
>CANSGD010001502.1:0-162364 GCA_947645195.1 Patellifolia procumbens | reverse complement strand
CTCTGTTGCATGGACCATTAGCAACACTTGATGGGCAGTTGAAGATTGGATGTGCTTTCCTCTGATGTTAGATCCCTTTGAATGTTGAATAGCATCAACAGCCAGCCACAGAAATTGTATCTTTAACAGTTGCAGAAGCTGTCTTCTTCAGCAACAAAAGGAGCTGTATTTTTGGAACTTCTTTCAGAATGATCACCACACAGCCACCTTTAGACTCATATAAGATTGTGCTCCTTGATTTCTGATTTAACTTCTCTCTCCAACACAATATTGTTAGATGAGGGATCCTTAGATGGGCTCTTCTGTTGAGCCAGAACTTCAGGGAGCATTGCAGCGCTCAAAATGCCAAGAAGCCAGAGCTTCTTCTGAGTTCCTGCCAGCAGGACCAGATTGGAGGTTCCTGACACCAGGGATGGAATGGGAACTTTGAAGCATTTTCTGCTAGTCATGATCAAATTTTCATTGTGGACAACATCCATAGCTTTCTTAGGGACAACGTTTTTCCTATCACGAACATAAAACAACATATATGCTTTCTGCTCCATGACAGTCCTCTCACTTACTTGAAAAACCTGGTTGTAGCCATGCCACAAAGAATAAAGAGATGCGATCCAAGACACTACAAGCTAACATATTTTGACAGTATATACTACTTGGTTATAGGTGGAAAAATAGAAATGCATAAAAAAACCCAAAGAGGAGATTCAATCAGATACCAATCCTGCTTCTTTCCACCAAAGGAGGAAATAGCAAAGATCAAGTTACAGAAGAGAGCATGTAAAGACAGAGTAATATCCCAGGAAACAAATTGGGAATAGATCTACGTATCAACATCAACAAGGTCATGCCACAAACAATCAAGAAAAGTGATCCAAGACACTACAAGCTAGCATATTTTGACAGGATATACTACTTGGTTATAGGTGTGGAAAAATAGAAATACATAAAAAAAAAGAGACTGAATCCGACACCAATCCTGATTTTTCCCTCAAAGGAGAAAAGAGCAAAGATCAAGTTACAGAAGAGAGCATGTACAGACAGGTTATTATCCAAGGAAACAAATTGGAAATAGATTTACGCATCAACACCAACAAGGACCCTATGTTGCAAGATGCTCCCGTCTAATGTTTGTTAGTGTTATGAATCTCTAGGAATAAAAGCCTAAATATCTCACATCATATCTTTGTGCCTTTGTGGATTTCACATTCAATGGACTGATCTCGTAGTTTCTATCTACCCCAAACAATCTGAAACATAATTTTGGATGAAGGGATGTACGTATAAGGTGATTTGGAGCCCATGCGCAAGGCAAAGGCACAAGCATCTCATAGCCTTAATTTGAAGCCTGGCACACCAAAGAGCCTCGGTGCAAGGCACAAGGTGAAGGCGCGCCCCTCTTGTAGGCAAGACGCACTTTTATTTTTTATTTTATATGAAGTCATTTTTGCTACTGTAGTTTTAGGTTTTCAGTAGCAGAGCAATACTTAAAAAGAAAAACTACATCAATAAAATTGTAGTAGCTTATAAATAAGAGTAGATTACAAAGAGAGAGGTATGATGACAATGGTTAAGCGAATATATAACTTGATAGAGTTCTTTGGGAGAGAACAAGTCTCGCGATCATACAATTATTCTAACACAGCGAGTGACCATTACCATGGAATATAACATAACAGCTGTTATATAACGGATTTTGAACTTGTCGTTACATCGCGTCAAAATGAAATTTACGTCCACCTAGCGCTATTGTCCGTTCAAGCGTATTTTACTCGTTATGTACATCTGGATCAGCCGAAAAGAGAAAGGGAAAACACTCACGGTAGTACAACAACAATAGATACGCACAACAATATGTATAACGCCACAATATGATAGCTTTTGTAATATTAAGTTACAACCAATGATACCAGGAACGCGGGACGGAGGCACGTTTTCCGATCTGGGTCGTTCGTTCCGGATCGCGGAACAAACGCGATCAGATCGCTCGGAACGAACGATCCAGATCGATGATGGCTGCGTTCCGTTTCCTGAGGCCCGTGGCGATAGAATCCCGGCGTCTGAACTTCTGTCGCAGAGGAAACTCAGGAAAGATGGGGACAGTGGTAGGAGAATTGCCGGAGAGGAGGAAGGAAGCTAGAAGAAGGCGATTCATTGCTCAAAAAGTGGTTTTAATAAGTCACGTGCTTCCACTTCTTGTCCTCTCTCTCTCTCTTCTTTTTTATATTTTTTCTCATTATCTTTTTGACAACTGGCTTCCACTGCCTTTTTACTTATCCTTTCTTTATTTTTTCTTCTTTTAACGAGGATTCTTATCTTTTTTTACCCTCCGGTCAGCCTTACCGTATCCCTTTTCCATTTTTTTTACTTTGACCAATGCTTTTACACCTTTTATATATATATTATTCATTCATACCCAGTGGCCAGCGCTCCCGATTCACTCAAGCTAGCGGTCGCGTATCCGAATTCGTACCCCGTTTCGAATCGTACCCCGTTCCTTGTAACATTGGTTACAACAATACTAATAAAGCTTCAAAAATACAAAGTTGTGACTAAAAACCTAATAGTGTGAATTTTTTTTTAAATATTCACGTCACGTTAACTGCGTTCTATTCGAGTGTTGCAAGCAACTTCGGCGTTATCGCAACCGTTACCTTGTACGTGACCGCATTCGCAATTTTCTTCCTTACTCGTTACGTATCGCACAATGAGCAAGGAGATTGTGGCGTCACATAATGCAAGTTCAAAATCCGTTATGCAAGAGACCATTATATAATGTAATGGCCAAATTTTGATTCCACACTAGAGATATGCTATTTTCTCGAGGATAAAGGTACAAGTTGTACAACCATATTACTAAACAATATACGAAAGAAATATGACTCACCCTCCTGTCATCAAGGGAGTACCATAATCCACTTGATGTGCGTACAAAAGAATAATAGTGACCAGAATGTGTGCTCCACCCCGCGTGAACTAGGACTCCGTAGAGTGTATAGGTCAAATCACCCTCCTGAGATGAAAAAATGCATAACATCATCACTAACAACCTAACAAATCAATTCCCAAGCTAAAGGAATATCTAGTGTGCTTAAAGCCTTATATCACATGTTGACCTATGGTGTTCTTCACAATCTAATTGTTTATGGTCATGTGTTTACAAGTTTCAACTCAAAGGAAGTACTACAAAGTCCACATGCAACATTCGTTCAAGCTGATAGGCGCAAACAAAAGTATCATAAAATCAGAAACTGCTATAGAATAAACATGTGCCGCATTCATTATAGGCACCCTACTGAATGAAGAGGATGCCAAAAATTACCAACAGTTTAAGAAAGTAAATATAAGTGATCAAAAAATAAATCCTGATGTAACACTTACACATTAATACATGATAAAAGCAGTGACAATTTATAATACCATAGGCCAGCTTTTCCTAATAATGACGTAGATACACTCTTTCTAATTATGAGAAAATTGCATGTTTAGTCATTAGTCATGACTAAGAAGTCTCAGTATTTAGCCATTGGACTTTTTTCTTCTAATATCTAAAATTTACTTGCTAATCAGTAAAGGCTTAAGAATAGTGAACTTTCCTACTTGCAATGTGCAAACCGGATCTACAAAATTGTCAATTGACCACTTCACAGAGCCTGAACTGGAAATGTGCAACTCCTCAAATTATTAAAGCCACAGCTAGAGCTGTCAAAATTTTACACGACACGACAACACGACACGAACCGGAGACGAAATAAGTGGATTAGTGTTGAGCATTCTTGACACGTTTACTTAAACGGGTCGACACGAGTTTAACCGTTTAATAAACAGGTCGGGTTAGTGTTGAGATTTTCAACACGAAACTAACACGGTTTTATCCGTTTAATTTTAAAACATAGATATATATAAATTTATAGTATGATATGAAGGTAACAAATAGAAATTTTGTACTTCATTCTTTAAATTTCAATAGAAAAAAGGTTAGTGGTTAGCCAAACATGAATTCACACTATGACAGCACAAAATTAGGCATAAAAATTGATTAATCATCATAATTTTTTAAATCTTATGGCTTAAAGAGGTTAAATAGGTTGACACGGCTAACCGTTTAATTAAACAGGTCGGGTTAGTATCAAGGGTCTTTGACACGATTAGTTAAATAGGTCGGGTTAGTGTCAAGGGTTCTCGACACGTTTATTTTTAACACGAACACGAAGTCGACACGACACGACCTATTTGACAGGTCTAGCCACAGCCAATAACAAATAACCTGCAGCACTAGTATGTAAACCAACAAAATAAAGACACCAATGTAACATACATAGGATCCACTGACAAAAGGTTTGAGATTCAAGGAGGAGCCAAAATGGACTTTCTTGTCAATCTTTTGCCCAGCAAAGTGACGAAAACGCTTAAGATGGACAGTTAGAACATAAGGGGCACTGTCAACTGTGAGCTGTTTAAGCGCCCTGACTTTCTGCTTGCACCTTTCACACTTATATTGCTTCTCTCCCCCATCCAGTTGCTCAGCAGCAGTAAAGTGTGTGAGGGCCTTGTACACTGAATCTGCCTTCATTATTTCAAGACTCAAATCTAGAAATGGATCAAACGTATTAGAACAATGGGAACACTGCATGCATTTCACCTGTAAATTAAAGAAAAATACATTAGACTTGACATTACATAGAAATATTTCCCTTCGTACATTAGAGATCAGATTATCGTCTGATATCCTTGAAGCTTACAAAGTATTCACATATCTTTGTACTACTGCTTCCATTTACCTGGCTGCGTAAACGACCCCCAAATATCCTGTGAACCAAACTTTTTTCATAAGCACCAGGTGACTCAGCGGGCACACCTGAAGGTAAGCAGCATTTGTGCATTGACTCCAGCAGATGTATCATGTACTCATGTGCATCCTCTTGCCTTGCATTTCGAAAGTTACGAGATATGCCTGATTGTGATGTCAAGGACCAAAAACCATACCATATCCCACTGGGAACGGATCAATAGCACTAACATAAAAGTTCAAAGAGGGAAAGGAAGACTTGATGCAACTGTATAAGAAGTGATTCAGTATATCAAAACTAACAAGGAAGTAATTCAACACTCAAAAAACCCAACAAAGGTAAACCAAAAAAAGGTGTGACAAAGGGAGGTTCAGAATTATAAATTCTACATGGCTTTCGGTCTCAGAGAATAACCTAGCTAACATGAACATCAACCACAAACGAAAATAAACAAGAAATAAGGGCAGATCACTAAATGAAGGCTAAAGATTCTTCGTTCTAACTACATGGCTAATGCCAGACGGAGAAGTAGATTGCACAGAGGAAGAAAGAGGGACCTACTTAACGTCAAAATGACATCTTAAATTTACAAAAGCAAGAACAATGAAGAGACTTTATTCCACTTAGCATCATAGAGACACTTCCACCTTCCATGTAAAAGTCAAAAGAGATAGCATAGAACACAATGAAGCTGGAAATGTAAACATATCATCAACTAAAACTCAATCAGCTGCAATATGCTAAAAGGATACACCTCAAGTTAGAAACAAGATCTTTTGGTGCTAATATTCTTCCAGTCGATTGTAGGGCACGATTAACATGTTTCTGCATAGCACATAACGCACAGAAACCAGCAACATGACCTACAACAGAAGGTTAAAGAATAAATAGCAAGTATGTTAACATCAAAAAAAAAGCAAAAGTCAAAATGAAAATATAAGTTCACGAAATGTACAAATGCAGCTTTATGTTTAGTCTGCTGAAGAACTGGTAAAAAATTATAATTTCGTTCTTATCTAGTACTGAGGAGTATTTTTACAAATATTATGTTAATTTACGTAACCACGATCAATCATCCGACTGACAAGAACTTCTAGACACAGTCAGCCGATGACAGTAATTTATTCAAAGACAGGAACAAAAGATCACAAAATCCAACCGTTCAGGCGTTCCCAGACTTTTGCATGAGATCCAAGTCTTTGAAGAGAAGTGCCCCGCGTACTAAAGTTTTTGCTGATCAGTAAAAAGGAAAGCGAGAAAACTATCAAACTGACAACCAGTGCAGCTCATCAAGGTAATCCATGACAACTGTCAACCATAACAGCTCTCTCTTTTGAGGAAAGTCTGGTTCTTCATTATTTTTAATAAACTAGTTCTCTTGACTAATTCATTTATCTGTAGGACTCAGGAACGACAATTCAAGGGCTACAGCACAATAAAGGAAGAAAGTAAATGGTGAGAAGAATAAGTAGCAATTTTAGATCTTCTGTGGTGGCCGATGCTTATCTCCATTATTGCTCATTTAGCATTCACTGGAGAAGACACCCTGCTACAGCTCATCACACAAATACTATCTCCAATTTGCATGGGCAGAACCATCTCTAGCGCACACCATGCCCATTCCCGTGAGCACCTTACCCGATTCCGAAGACAAAATCATAAAGCCTTTAGTTGCCAGCTAACCCACCCTGCTACCCCACCCTGCTACCTCTAAGAATAATAAAAACAAATGCTAAAGGGCAGTGGACCATTCACAAAGGAGTAAACTGTCATGTTAGACCACCTAAACTGCGAAATCAATATGATACTCGACTATGCCTATACATTATATGGAAAATGGAGCTCACAATAAAGCCACTTTAATCCCTAGATTCTAGTAGATAGGAATAGGACCCTTTACTCCCCAATATCATATATTATTGATATTTTACACTTGAAGATGCTAGCAGCTTACCTGGACACACTAACAAATATCAAAACACAACTGCTAAAAAACTAATTAACATGAAACGAGGACATTGAGTTAAGATCAGTCCTGTGGAAACTACATGAAAAAAATCATGCAACTTCACTGGATATCTCATTGTCTATCCCCTTACGAACTCAGAGACATTGGATCGATGTATTTCTCCACTCATAAGGCCTTCACAGCCAATCATGCAGATGACAGATCTCCTTTCAGTTCTGTCAGTACCTATATTGCATGTCAAACAGAATCCACAAATGAAAAAGCCAAAAAAAGGAAATGCGCTTTCCCAACCATCCTTCCACCACTAAGGCTATTTTATGTGTTAACTCACTGATGGAACTTGTTCCACATTTATGTTGAAATTAGACCAAAACAGAAATATACACCAGCCAGCCCAGAGGATTTTTTTATCAACCATGATGAACAGGTGAAGTTGAAAGCAGACAAAATCATAGATTCAGTCAACACCCAACCAGATCAGATTCAGACCACAGAGATAAAGACCAGAAATCCTTATTCAAGGTGAAGAGACCAAAGTCTAAACCCAAGCACAAACATCTGATCTACAAATCTTTAACTACTCCAAACTTCATCGTAATGACAATATTCATATTTTCATGCCACAACTGATCCTCATCTTTTGTCACCAATTATCACAACCCAACTACAAGAAAATACAACTGGAAGAGCAGAGGGTAATCGGATGGCAGTGGATCTTGAACTCGCTCCATGTCCGTGCACCGAGGATGTGGATCTTAAATTTTGGACCCAGGATCCAACTCAAAAACAGGTCCACGTCCGGATCTTATATTAGAACCCGATCCAACTCATACATCTTTTTTTAAAAGTTTGAATATATTCGTTATTAATTAATTTATCATACAACTTAACCCTAGTGCCTACTACCTCTTCAATTGTTCAACAGTTACACACAGACAAGCAAGGGTGGAGAGTAGTTCAGTCTTCAATCTCTTCTCCACAGCTCCATATGGAAACAAAACTCGGCCATTACGTACGTAACGGCCATTATGTAACGGATTTCAAGCTTGCCGTTACGCGAAATACCGTTACGTAATGAAATTCACGCCCATATCGCCGCATTGTCCATTCATAACGTTGACACGCCGCGTTAGAGCATTTATTTACCCATTAGAGCATTTATTTACCCATTATGTCCATTACTTTACCAGAATTGGTCAAAAAAGAGGAAGGGAAAATAAACATAGTAGCATAAAATTAGTAGGTATACACCAACAAAAGGAGAAAAACTTGTCGTAAGCTTTCAAGTTAGATAATATAAGAGTAAGTATCAATTTATATACATAATAGGATATGAATCTCATGTTTTAAGTGATTTTTTATTTACCATATGTGTAACTCAACATATTATAGCTTTGGTCAAATTAAGTTATAAGAATACTTATAAAGCTTCAAAAATGCAAAATTGAGGTAAAAAATCTTTTGGCGGGAATTATTTGAAAAAATTCGTCAACCGGAATTTGTATCCATTCAACCATTACAACCCGTTTTCGGGTTGTCGCGACCGTTACCGCAAACTCGACCGTATCCCCGATTTTCTTCCTCCTTGAGGCAGCTTGGACAAGGGGATTTTTACGATTAGGTGATACCTAGAAGTCGTCGCTCTTCTTTGATTTAGAAGTCGACGTCGGTCTTCCTTCTTGAATTCAGCCTTAGTTTAAATAAGGCGTGAGGCGCAAAGTGTCCCTGGAGCTTAGGCGCGAGACGCAAGGCAAAGGCACACGCCTCTCGTAGGCGAGGCGCACTTTTTTTATTTAAAAAAAAATATTTTTATGGTACTAATATTTTTTCCAATAGAATAAGCCATTTATCTAAATACATGTAATTTACTCAAAATCACAACTCATAAAATTGAAAAAGGAAATATATACATGCTTATCTTAATAACAACCTTTAAAAGTAAAAAGAAAAAACCGAAATACTAACTTACTTCACACTGTTGTTAATAGTAACATGACACGTCATACACTTCACTCTAATACTGAGTCTCATTAGCCAGTACCTTAGTTTAAAAAAGTGTGAGGCGCCTTTGGAGCCTACGTACGAGGCGCGAGGCGAAGGCGCGTGCCTCTTGTGAGCGAGGCGCACCAAAAGTGCCAAAAACCTTATAAATGAATTCTAGAACATATTATAAACTCAAAACAACATAAATATCATGTTAAAGATGCATTAAATGACAATAGGAATGACTTCATTGCTAAAACATCGCATAAAGTATACTAAGTTCATATTAGAGACTTAAAAGTTAAAACATGACAATCAAAATAAAAATAAAAAGTAGAAAAGAAAACATTATGGTTCTTTAAGATAGCCCACTAAAACACTAGTTTCATCCTCATCATCCTCATCACAATAGTACTCATCCTCCTCTTCTAAATCATCGCCCTCCTCACCAATGTCTTCTTCCATATCCTCCTCATCATCATCCAACACCATGACTCTACGAGTATGAGATGCTCTAGGAGTAGAGCTAGTGGCAACATTTTTCCCTTTGTCAGCTCTAGATAATGGTCCAGCACCATCCGATGCAAGCCTAGTTGCTCTAGTGGCATAGGTAGGCTCATGTGCTCCAGTAGCTCTACTAACCGCACCTCATGTCAAATCCTCACCATCAAACACAAGATCATTATCATCAGAGGAGTTCTCATCCATCCTTCCAAGTAGCCATTCATTGCTCTCATCAATCTCATTTAAGAGAATAGGATCAATGATGTCTCTTCTTTGATATTTACGTTGACAAGCACGATTGTATTTGACAAACACCATATCATTCAATCGACTTTGTGCCAACCGGTTTTTCTTCTTGGTATGAAGTTGTTAGGAGTAAAAAGGCGTAAGTTATATTATCCAATGGCATCATAATCTACTAAACATGTTTTTCTAAAAAGAAAGTTACTTACTAGTTGAAACAAACCCCAATTTCTCTCACAACCGGTGGCACTACAAGTGAGGCTAAGAACCTTTATAGCAAAGGCTTGGAGGTTAGGTGCCGAAGCTCCATAAGTAAGTAGACCACCAATCGGCTACAGAAAACAATGCAAAATTTAATTAAGTAAATTAGAAGATAATAAAAAATAGGATAAACTATTAAAGTAAGTAGTTAATATTTACCCGGAGATTTAACCTTCCTTTGCCTAATTGCCATGGATATGCCAAAGAGATCGGTTGCATTTTTGTATGCATCTAACTCACATGTGACCTTATCTTGCACACTTACGTCCGGAATCAACCATCATATGCAATCAAATAATCCCGTCATAACTTCCTCACAACCAACTAAGTGGGGATTATCATAGTATGATTCCGGATTTAGAAAATAACCGGTGACATGCAAAGGTCGATGTAGTTGACAATCCCACCTTGTATCAATGAAATTAAATGTTTTCTTATATTGCTCCTCTTTCATTCCAAAACTCTTTGCAATGGTCTCCTTAGCCCTATCCATGGCCTCATAAATATAACCCATGGGTGGCTTCCTTTCTCCATCCACCATTCTTAAAACCTTGACAAGGGGACCCGTCAACTTGAGAGTGTAGACAATATTCCTCCAAAGAGTGTCTTGTAAAAGAAAGGATGCAATTTTCTTCCCACCCGCATCCTTAGCCCATGTAGAAGCAACCTATTCGGGAGAAGTGATCATCTTTTTCAAGTTGTTCTTTTGCTTATAGAACTGTGCAAGAGTAATGAAAGATGTTGCAAATCTAGTGATCGTCGGTCTATGCAAATTCCTTTGATTGGTGAACATCCTTATCACGTTCAAAAGTGTAATATGGTTATAAATATAACCATTCATGTACATACACTTTTTGATTGCATGCTTAACTTTTGGAAGCTTTCCAATGTCTTCCAACATGAGATCAAGGCAATGAGCCGCACATGTTGGTGAACATCCTTATCATGTTCAAAAGTGTAATATGGTTGTAAATATAACCATTCATGTACATACACTTTTTGATTGCATGCTTAACTTTTGGAAGCTTTCCAATGTCTTCCAACATGAGATCAAGGCAATGAGCCGCACATGGAGTCCAAAAAAAGGTTTGGTCTTGTAGCCTGAAGCAATTTTCCTATAGTATGTAGCAAAACAGATACATGCTCAACTTAATTTAAGATTAGTATCTCAATAAATGAAAATAAAGATATAAACTAAATTTCTTACCCGCCTTAACATAGTTAGATGCATTGTCTGTCACCAGTTGAATGACATTTTGCTTCCCAATCTCTTCCACCATCTCATCAAGCATTTGGAACAATATATTAGCATCTTTCACAATCTCCAAAACATCCATGCACTTTATGAAAACGGTCCCTTTAGGAGAATTAACAAGAAAGTTAACTATGTCTTTTCCCCGAACCACACCATCCATCGGACATTATGAACAACCTTTTATTGTCGACTCTTTCTTGTGATCCTCCAAATTAGTTAGTTTCGGCCGGGAGAAGAGGATTTCTTAGCTCATGCATACTAGGTGGCTTCAAGTCGGGACCATATTGTCCAATGTCTTGAATCATCTTACCAAAACTTTCATAAGTGGCCGCATTAAAGGCAATTCCTATGCCTTTCCTTTCCTTCCTACCTTTCAAAATATTTTGTGGAGTTTGAGTGACATATTTGTCCAATGGACCCCTTTGCCTTGGTCTCTTAGGAACATGCTTGCCACTAACTTTACCCCCTTCGAGTTTATTATCTCACAATCTTCTTCATCTTCCTCATCATCATTATCATCAACAATAGTGGGTATTGTTGGTTGCATTTGACTCTCAATTTTCAATTGTTCCTTCAACATCATAAAACCTTTTACTTCCTCTCTCACATGTTTTGGACAACGAAGACATTCAGCGGCATTCCTAAAACCACCAACCAAATGTTGTTTTAGGCGATAATCTCCTCCTTTAAGCACTTTATTACAAAAGTTACAAGTCCAATTAGTCTTGTTAAGAGGATCCAGAGTTGCATATTTTCTAGCCGGATCCAAAGAACTCGATGTTCGCAAGGAATTTGGACCCATTTCCATATTCTCCAACTCAAATTTTCAATCTAACAAATTGAAAAATACATCATTGTAAGATAAAAAAAAACTACCAGAAACTTTAAAACTGACCACGGGCACTAGCTTAAGTTAAACAATTAAATACATCATCTTCCACTATCTTGTGAGTTGTGCCTTATTAAAATATGTCTTCCACCAACTTTAATTAAATAAAGACAACTTATAAAGCTTATTAGAATATGTAAAATTTACACTTGTATGCACCAGCACCTACTGCATCTACAAGTGCCATTCATATTAACAGCTTTAGTTTTTTAAAAAAACACCTACCGAGGTTCAACTTATAAAACAGAGACAAAGCTAAGAAGCTTTGTTCTTTACAAAACTCTCAAAACAGAGGATGTGAAAACAAAAGAGAAAACAAAGAGAAAACAAAGCTTTTAAAAAGAAACACAAAGGGATGTGAAGTGCAGGAGCAAGAAGGATGAAGAAGGAAGCTTAGTTTTAAAAGGCGCGAGGCGCACCAAGACGCAAAGGGTCCCTGAGCCTAGGCGCAAGGCCTACGTGCGCCTTGTTGAAAACGCCTCGCCTAAAGTCTAAAAAGCGCCACCATCGGCGCCTCGCCTCAGGCGTGCTTTTTTAAACTGAGTTTTAGAGAAACAGAAGCTTCAAAAAAAAAGAGCTTTCAAAAAACAAAAAAAACAGAGACCTTTGAAAAACATAGTCTTTCTAAAATAAAAAGAGAAGAAAGAAGGAGAAGAAGGAAGAATCAAAAAGGAAAAAAAAATAAAGCTGAAGAACAACTTACTGGCGGCGTGAAGTTGAGTAGCTCCGACGGCGAGTTTGGCTCCAACAGCAACGGTAAGTCCAAAAACTTCTTAATAATATTAAAATAGGTTTAATATGCTTCATCAGGCTCTTCTTCCCTTTTCTTTTTTACTCCAGTCGCCAATGAGTCACTGAAAATAACTCACGTGCTAATCACGTTACAATTTAAGCCCAAAACTTACCGAACTCCAAAAGGCGCCCAAACGCAGCGCGTCTCGCTTCTTCTGAAGCGCGCGCCTCCGAGCGCTTTTGCTAAAACGTTTCGCCTCCATGTCTAGAGGCGTTTTGGCTGGCTCCTCCACTCGCCTTGCGCCTGGCACGCTTTTTAAAACTAAGGCCAGCACAGAAGAAAAAGGAAAAAAAATAAAATTACTGCAGAGAAGATGCCTGAAAGAGTGGAAAGGAGAGCACAAGGGACAGAGATCAAAAACAATGCCAACGACGGCGACTGGAGGTACCCGGAATTCAATCCGGCACCCTCTGTCACCTCCGGCGAGGTGGTTGCCCCCAAAAGCTTCCAATTTTGTAAATTAGGGTTTTCCCCAAAACTTAGGGATTTCAAAAATAGGGTTTAATTTGCTTGAATTGGTGTATTTCAGCCAATGTAAGTGTAAATTTGAAGATTTTTTTGGGTTTTTGACATTTAAATGTCAAATCTATTTTCTCCCTCTTTCTCGAGCGACTCTCTACCGAAGGCGGCCAAGGCGACGCGCTTTGCGCCTCTAAAAAGGTGACATGAGGCGCTCACCTCTCCTCGCTTGAGGCAAAACGCCTTGTCTCGGTTGGAGGAGGCGATTTGTCGAACGCCTCCACTCGCCTAGTGCCTAGGAGCGCCTCAGGCGCGCTTTTTCAAACTAGGAATTCAGCCGGCATCGACGAGAGGGCGAGGACTGGTGCACTAGTTCAAGGTATTTAAATCATTATTATTTGTGCACTAGTTTAAGGTTGAATTTTTTTTTCTTATTTTAAGTTTGTGAGCAACGGAGCATTCTTTGTTTAAAGTGGAGTGAAGAAGATTATTGCTAGTTGCAAAATTTATTGCCAAATGCACTAAAATTCCAAAATATATGTTGTCAAAATTTCTAATCAACTAGTTATAATCCCAAAAAGTAGTGTCGAATTTTCATGTCAACTAATTTTCTTTGTTTGCTTGGATTACTTAGAATTTGTGAGTGTGATTACTTCAAATTTGTGAAATGTGATTAATTTGTAAGAATTATTAGACCGCTACCCTCTAAAGGATTAAAATGAAATTCCACAAAATTCCAGTTGATATGTAAAATGTGATTACTTAGTAGTTTGCTATAGCAATTAATGAATTTTATAATAGTTACTCAATTAGTGATACTCCCTTCGGGAATATGGGGAAAACCAACGCAAATTGAGGTGAATAAAAATCTTTTTAATTTTATATTATATAAAGTATACTTTGGTACCTTTTTATTTTGAAAAAGTAAGAGAGAGAAAGAAAAGTGGGTGATTAAAAAATAAATAATTCTAAAGTGGACCATGTGTAAGACTAAAAATAAAAAAAGTGGTAAATATTTGGTTGTTAAAGGGTAAAGATGGAAAAATAAATATTCTTAAAATGGAAAAGATTCAAAGTGGGAGTAACTTTTAGAAATATTCCAAAAAGGAAAAAGGAAATTGAGGACATCAAATGGAAACTGAGGGAGTATAATTTTGTGAATTAGGATATTGTAAAGTTTATTTTCAAAAAAACTCAATGAGGATCCATATTCCGGGCAAGGATACAAGGAAAAAGATACGATTCGAAACGTGGAACAAAAACGCATACAGGGAACGCTTCCTTAGGTGAATCGAGAATGTTTGGTCATTCATTTAAATTAAAATTTTCAAAAAATTAAGAACTAAAAACAAACAAAAAAACTTAAACCTAACTTCCAATTTTTATTAGAAAAATAATGGCAAAAGGTTAATAAAGTATTGTATAGACAAAAAAACGTATCAAAAATTATCATTAAATTAAATGGCTGATATCATGCTTATCTTCTTCCAATGCTCATATTTTACTAACGGATCATGAGTGAAGTAAATAAGAGTTTGGTGGTAGACAACTAGCCATACATTTATATCTAAGAAACTCTTAGTAATCCTATATTATAGAATAAAATATAATAATAATTAAAACTCCAAAACACCCACATGCCCCACTCCCCTAGTCTCATCAAAAATTATCATTAAATTAAATGGCTGATATCATGCTTATCTTCTTCCAATGCTCATATTTTACTAAAGGATAATGAGTAAAGTAAATAAGAGTGTGGTGGTAGACAACTAGCCACACATTTATATCTAAGAAACTCTTAGTAATCCTATATTATAGAATAAAATATAATAATAAAAAAAAACTCCAAAACACCCACATGCCCCACTCCCCTAGTCTCCTCTATCTTCACACTTCAAAGACCTATCGCAACCCTTGAAGCTCCTTAACATTCAAAATCTGGTAAAGTTAAACATTACAAAAATCAAAATCAAACACACCAATTATACTCGAATCATTCAAGTAAGTAAAAGCCCTAAGTTTTTAAGTACAATAGATGTACAAGATTGCCTCAAATTCGTAACCATGGTTGTAACAAAAAACACTAATTCTAATATTGGTTCAATTCAAAGTGGATTTAGTCGGTTACGAACAACAATTCTTGTACGCTAACGCCGGCGATTTGATTCGCGTCCCAAGTCGTGTTCCTTCCCCGATCCAGGACGAACAATTCACATCTGAGTTCGTGCCAACATTCCGTGTTTATCCATGATCGTGGGCCTTCGTCTTTTTGGGAGCTATTGGATCTGGTCTTCATCCGGTACCTAGAACTACAAATCTGATGTCATCTCTAGCTATGAAGCCTCGGATTAGGACATGCAGAACGGAGGCCATCTCTTTGTTTCACCAAAACTACTTTGAAATTTTTTGATGTTCTAGAAGAGGAAATGCACTGGATAAATTCCTCCTTGTGTGCGCATATGTAATTTTTCCTTTTTTTGCGCAATGTTTTTTGAAACATATATCACAACATATCAGGATACGTCTTCAAAATTGGATTCATGCGCCCTTTCACTCAAACTATTTTGTCTGCTACCCCCAAAATATTTATTACAGATCCTCACAGTTACTACAATAACGTCGTTCAAAATATTAGAGATATATTAGGATACTAAAGATATGATATTATCTTAGAGGAAATAATATCCTAATATATCTCTAATACAAAACCCAACGTTACTCACTTACCAAACCCTAAAAGAGAGGGGAGGTGGTGGACAGAGAGAGTGAGTCAACGAAGTTTTATGTGAGACAATGAGCAGTGTAGGAAATGCTAGAACCCAAAAAATGGAAATTGATCAAAATTAAATTATTATCTGAAAAATCGTTCCTTTGTTCCCCAAATCAACTCGCCCTTAATTAAACGCAAGTAAATAGATTCAAAACATATAAATGTCCAACCAATTGAGCATCCTACTAATCAAGAAATTCGTCAGAAAGAAAGATTTAATCTGCCCACTTTCTCAGTGACATGTTCAATTACTATATTGGAATGTTAAACGCAATATGTCCACTAAGAGAGAACACCTTATTATAGAACAACAACAACAACAAAAAGATCAACAACGTCAAAAATTAGAAAGAGGCAAAAAAGGGTAATAAAGCCGAAGAGAGAGGAAGAAACTCACAAGTATTCTGATGCTTGCCACTTTGCAAATAGGCTACTAAGGGCTCTGTGTATGTGAGGCATTGAATTACAGAATTAAGAAAACATGTATTTCCGAGATTTTCCAAACCAGCACCCTGTCATTCATATTAATGTCTCAATCAGATATACTGACTAACTATGTTAGATGTCTCAATGAGATGATAAATGTTACATAAACAACATATGAGAAAGAGCCACAATGTAAAACCAAACAAAAATGATTAGATAGCTTACAATCCTACGAAAAGGGATTCGAAATCCAAAATCGAGATCAAAAGCGGCATCAAAGAAGTCGGAGGAGTCGTGCTTTTTAGTGTGGGAAGAAGAAGAAGAAGGCGGTTGATGGAAAGAGGTAGAAGGAGAAGGAGAAGAAGAAGAAGGGTTTAAGGTTTCAAGCTTGAAAGTGGAAGAATTGCCGGAGAAGGGAGAGAGTGGCTTTCTGGCAAGATGGAATTCAATGCGCCGTCTCTGCGCAGGAGTTGAAGCCTCCATAGTGTGGCGGCAGGTAGGCAGAGCTAGGGTTGGTTCCAGTAATCAGTAATGGATGCAAAGGAACCACAACAAATCTCCTTCTTTAACGTGTGGGAACTACAAAACGAAACTATTCTCTATTTCTTTTTTTCTTTTTCTTTTTCTTTTTCTTTTTTGAATGAACCTCACAAGAGGCACTAAATTAATAGGAACATCAATGTTCAACAAATCACCAACACAAGTAGGAAAACTATCGATTCAAATCCTTTTACCGACTTCCTAGGGTAAGCTATGAGCTAACTCACTCATGGGCATGCAATTAAAGTTTCTACTAACAAAGGCACAATCAAACCTCTTAAAAGACCCTAGGACATGATAAATATCATTTAATACAAGGTTTTTCTCTTCTCCTTCTTCCGAATTGCGTTCACGATCCCTTGACAATCACTCTCAATAATGACTCGGTGGTGACCAAATTCAGCAGTAAAAGACGCACCAATTAGGATGGCTTTCGCCTCTCCCACTCTCGGCTCGCATTTATCTTCCACCCTCCATAAAGTAGCTTGAAGAACCTTGCCCCCCACATCCCTCACAACCACTCCTATCCCCGAGCCAACCTCAGCCATACAACTCACATCCACATTAACCTTCACCCAACTTTCCTCCGGCGAGACCTCACTAGCAGACTCAACAACTGGAGTTTCGCCCTTCGCACACCCGCTATTCAGCTCTCCCATCAACTTATCTACATACTTCGTTGAAGGCTTTTGGCTCAAAATGCTCACCATCAAAAATCCACCTATTACTATCATTCCAAATCACCCAACAAACTGATGTACATTTAAATGGTTCCAATGTACATTCCCGCCTTTTTGGCAAAAATTGAATTTGAAATTTTTTGAATGAAAATGGTGAGTATAAGTGATTTTTGGGAAAAATTAAGTTAGTTTTGTGATGTACATTTGATATCCGTAAATGAATATATTAAGTTTGTGAATGAACAATAACATCAAATAAATGAACATCTTAAATATTGGTGGGGGCAGTTGTTTTTTTAATTTGAACTGATGTACATTTAAATGCTTCTAATGTACATACGAGAGTACCAACTGTATGGTACTCTCGAGTGCACTATCTACCCTTTGGGCACTTAGAGCATCCACACTCATGATCAAATGATCAAATTGATCATAAGAATTGTTCATGAGACATTAACAAAAAAAAATAGCCCTACACTCATGAGTAAATATAAATCACATTGTGATCAATCATGAAATAGGTCACATTGTGATCAACTAGTTCATGAGAAAAGCAAAAACTGGCCTAATCACACAGTGACATGTGATGTCAATTTTTTGTTTAAAACTTCAAAATAAAATATATGAAAATCTACTAAGTAAATAAATGTATAAAAAATACCAATGGTTATATTTTGTTGACGTCTATAAATAGACACCCATTTTGCTATACTTTTATATACCTTTGAATTTTTTTATTTTCAAGTACATAAGTAATTGTTTGATCATGATTGGGGTGCATTTGATCAAATTGATCATGAAACATGATAAAAAAATTTAAGATGAGTGAGAAAGTGGTAGAGACAAAGGGATGATGTGTTTTTTTCATTCATGAGTGGTGATGCTCTTAATTAATAGGAAAATCAATGTTCAACAAAGCACCAACACAAGTAGGAAAACTATCGATCCAAACCCTTCTACCAACATAATTAAACTTTCTGCTAACAAAGACTCAAAGCTTTTAAAAGACTATAGGACATGATAAATACCATCTAACACAAGGTGCACTAAACTTCTTCCCTTCTCCTTCTTCCGAATTGCGGTCACGATCCCTTGACAATCACTCTCAATAATGACTCGGTGGTGACCAAATTCAGCATCAAAGGACGCACCAAACAGGATGGCTTTCGCCTCTCCCACTCTCGGCTCCTTTGCCCCCCGCGTCCTCACAACCACTCCTATCCCCGAGCCAACCTGATCCATACAACTCACATCCACATTAACCTTCAACCAAATTTCCTCTGACGGGACCCAGCCACTAGCAGACTCAACAACTTGAGTTTCACCCTTGCACACCCGCTATTCGGCTCCCCTATTAGCTTATCTACATACTCCATTGAAGGCTTTGGCTCAAAATGCTCACCATCAAAAGTCCACCTATTCCTATCATTCCAAATCACCTAACAAATGATCATGAATCTCTCCCTCTCCTCCTTTCTAGCCTTTTAAAAAACCTCGCAAGCCCAATCAAAGAAAGATTGAAAAGTACCTTCGGGTTCTCTTCACTATGACACTCATCCCACACTAGCCTTACAAAGATGCAATCACGCAGCGCATGTAGCTCATCCTCTTCGTGCTCACCACAAACCTCGCACCTTGCCTCATAGTGCGCAACCCGCCTGCTCAAACATCTCCTAGTCGGTAGTGCATCCCTACAGGCCCGCCAAAAGAAAATTTTAATCCGTGGAAGCACATTTGCATGCCACATCGTTTTCCAAAATGTCGAGGATGGAGTTGAAGATGACCCAGCATCGTCAACGCCTCATGAAGAAAATTTGCCCTATATGCTGGCCTCACCGAATAATAACCATTCTTCTCCAATTCCCATACCATCGAATCATGTGGCCTCCTAACGCTAACTAGGATGCTAAGCACACGATCCCACTCAAAAAGGTAACAACATTTCCTTAACCGCTTGCACGTTCCACCCTCGCCCATCTTCATGGAGTAAATCGCACACCCTCAACTCAACATCTCTATCTCCCCTAGGTGATAACACCACTCCACATTGGGTACCCGGAATCCAAGACGAAGACCAAACATTATTATTTTTCCCATCTCCGACACGCCATCTAACTCCTTGCTGCACCACCCACTTCGACCCCCAAATTCCTCGCCAAACATAACTTGAACACCTACCCAACTCCGCAGCCATAAAGTCACCCGTGGGGAAATATCGAGCCTTGAACACACGTGAAGCAAGGTTGTCTGAATTTGTCATAAAACGACACCCTTGTTTGCCAAGAAGAGCCGCATTAAATAACTTCAAATCTCGAAACCCCAAGCCTCCTATCGCTTTTGGTCTACATAATTTTCTCCAAGCCACCAAATGAACCTTCTTTTCTTCCTCTTTTCACACCAACAAAAATTCGAAACCAATGAACGTAACTCATCACAAAAAGAACAGGGGAATCTAAACACACTCATAGGTAGGAATAGATTGGGCCACTGCCTGTATCAAAACTTCTCTACCCGCTTTTGAAAGATTCATCCCCTTCCACCCTTAAAGCCTCTTATACACCTTTTTTCCCATACACCCTTTGTAAGTACTGTTTTCGAACTTCCTACTACCGTTGGGAGCCCCAAGTATTTATCATGAATGTCTACCTCCGAAACTCCCATCTACACCGCAAGCTCTCTCCTCCGAACCTCAATCACTCCCTTACTAAAAGAAACCGTAGTTTTCTCCATGTGCACCATTTTCCCCGAAGCTTTCTCATGTTCTTTTAGGACCTCTAACAACACATCCACCTCTGTGTTCGTAGCCTTCGAAAATATAATGCTATCATTTGCGAAAAATAAATGTGAAACAATAGACGCAGAGTTCGCCACCCTAACCCCATGCAACACGTCTCTCTCTTTAGCTCTATGTAACAATCCCGACAAAGCTTCCGCACAAAGAATAAAGAGATAAGGAGACAAAGGGTCACCCTGTCTCAAACCCCTTGTGGGAGAAAAATCCACATAAGGTAAACCATTGAGCACAAACCAGAGCTGTACGGGGCCTGGAAGTGTATCCACAGACCCCATGCACCAGAACCCGAGATACTGTCAGACCCCATACAGACCCCATACAAACCCCCATGCACAGACCAGACCCCGTGCAGCCCCGTGCATAGACCCGAGACACTACCAGACCCCAACAACTCCCATGCACAGACCTGTACAACCCCTTGCACCACAGCGTCCCTGCCAGCGCCCCGTACATGCACTGAACAGCCAGACATTGCTAGACAACACATATTCAATACACAATACAGAGAAAATCCAACAAAGACAAAATGTTAATTCTCATCAACAAAATACTACGAGGGCTGAGCATGGAGATCACTAAGACTATGCACAACACATATTCAATACACTCTTAAAACAGGAAGCATAATAAGACAACGATGTTTATGCTTAGTTACTAATTCTCAAGGCTAGAAAATACATTTAATACAAATGTGCACAACAATGTATAGTCTCGAGCATGTAACGACACACATAATACCCGCAATCCACATAATTAATCGGTTGCTGAGGGCACTATTTCACAACAAATTAAGATTACTATGTTCGAATGAAGAATATATTTCGACAACTAGAATATTTTAAAGAAGAAATTAGATACCTTTACTTGCTTCCATCTAATTTCCGGATTCTTTTTAATCTTCTTAATATCTTTCCGATATTGGGTGCTAAATTTAATTATTCCCCTGTACAATTAATCATAATAAGTTATGTAAATAAGATAATAATATCATCATAATAAATATATAATAGTGTTGTCCTTTAGTGCATAATCATTGATAGTCTTTCTAGCAAATACTTGAACTTCATTTTCAAAACCTGCTGGATCTAACCAATACACCTAGGGGTATTCATCGGTCTCGGACGGGTAATGGACCGGGATCAAAATTTATGGCAAATGGAGATCGAAGACCAGACAGAACCAAAATTATAAGGACCGGACCGAAACCGGACCGGTTAGACCGAAAATTCATTTTAGTTGTTTTTTTTCCTATAACTATTATATACTTCCATAAACCTTTTAAAATTCGCAATTATTTTAAAGTAAAAATTATTTTATAGTTTCAAGTTTGACAATTGAATATATGTGAGATGACCTATAATAAAGAATTCTAGATTAACTTTTAAGTTTCAATATACTTTAAATAAAAAATGGTCTATCGATCCGGAACGAAAAAATTCGGGTTTAGACCGGACCGGACCGGACCGAAGACCAAAATTTTAAAATTTGCGGACCAAAGACCGGTCCGGTCTCGGTCCGGACCAAACTGGTCGGGTTCGGTCCATTTTTTCTTGTCTAGACCGAAAGTTGAACACCCCTAATACACCAATCCAAGCCACCGGCTTATAATAGCTAACATCCAATGGTGACTACACTAACAAGAAAGCTAATTGATTACCAATTTGAATATCACCATAACTTTTGTAATCCAAACAATAATTCAGAAAAATGAAGACACTTACTACTCAATATACGGTGCCAAAGAAAAGTTGATTGTAGTTTTTACCCCCATTACATGCAAAGATACAAGCCAAGATCTCCTTCTTCAAGTAACGTTGGTGTCATAGGAGAGAGAATATTATTATCACAAAATATATATAACCCCAAAGTACTCTCTTTATGACAAAGCTCACTCAGGTACCTAACAAGAAACAATATCAACACATTACTAATAAATACTTTATTGCGGAAAAAACACTAGTTAGGAAAGGTAACATTCAGTTAATTCATGAATATCGGCATGTGAGACGATCGAATAACCTCCATTTGAAAGCATCAATCAAGCATATCCTCATAATCAATGACTACATCCTGCTCATTATAAAATACGCTAGATGGAACATTACTGCACAATGTTTCTTGCCTCTTTCTCATCCCCATAACTTGAATCTTGAAAGATCGGACTAATAATGTAGTTAATTGCAAACGATCTTATGCAGTGATCGAATACTTTTCAATGGATGATGGTTTTGATGATTCCTCTCTCGAAGACGGCGTGGTTAGTTGCGTTTGTTTATCATCCTTTGGTAAAATGCGAAAGAGAGACATATAATACTTGATTATGCGCGCAAAGTTATTATTATTGAGCTACAAATAAATAAAATAAAAAATTTACCTTCTTAATTGGAAGAATCAAATGGGCAGGCCACGTAAGATAAGCTTTCTTAGCTTGGGATACATATGTAAATTCTTCAGTAGGGCATGGTAAAGATGCATTTAAATTAACTTCTTTAGTAATGAAAACACAACGCATAGAACTCGGAAGGGAGTTAAAGTGAGTAACATGAGAATTCGTTGTGCTGGTATTCACACCGTGCCAATAGCGACAACCTTCAGCTCATTGTCACATTCAATCGCTAAATAACAAGCGCTCTTACCCTAATAATAATAATATATATATATTAGTCAATAATAAATTAAGTAGAGTGTACATATAGGAGAAGGAAAATGTAGCACTCTCACAGTGGTTGTCAAGCCAAGTGCTAGACCCTCTTCCTCTTTTTCCCCTGTGTATTAAGGCTCATGAATCTCAAATGAACATTAAAATTTCCCACTATGCATACTTATGCTGCAACACTGCCCACACCTGTCATCCTATGCACACTTGTGCTGTTAAACCAAACCCCGGTCATGTGTAAACAAGAGCTATATTAAATTTCTACGTAAGAAAAGGACCTTAAAATGCGGCATCAAGGTAATCAAGCTACTTAGCCACACATATTTAGAGTAGAGCAAAATAGAGACTACAAATATTTGCTTGATTTTCGATCAAAGTGAAACAAATAAATGAATACCTCAGGAAAGGTGTGATTATTGACAACCGGTTTATGATGGCCACGACTTGTCGAAGGAGAAATGTGATTACTTGTATCCAACAAAGGAACACGATAGGGTTCAACGTCAATATGTTGTTCACAGAGTAATTGAGGTTGGGGCTGAGAATTACTTGGAGTCACAACAACATATGGTGTCTCAAGCTCAGGAGGAGATAAAGAAAAAGGACCCTCGTTCTTAAGTTGAAATTGGAAATTTTGAACCCCTAGGCCCACCAATCTACCTACCTGAGCATCAAATGACTCTTGGTTCCCAGAACCACCATTTTGGCCAGTGTTCGATCCTTGGCCATTAATTCGGCCAAATTGGATACCACCAACAACAAAGTAATCAAGTTAGTCAACAACATATACTTAAAGTAGAGTAAAATAAAGACTACAAAAAATATTTGCTTGATTTTCGATAAAAGTGTAAAAAGTGTAACAAATAACTTAATACCTTAGGGAAGGTATGGTTGTTGATGTCCGTTGTATGATGGCCACAACTTGTCGAAGGAGTTATGTGATGCACTTTACTTGTCTCCGACAAAGAAACACGATAGGGTTCAACGTCAATCTATATATTACGCACGGAGAAATGGAGGTTGGGGCCGAAAATTACTAGGAGTGGCAGCAACATATGGTGTCTCACGCTGATAAAGAAAAAGGACCCTTGTTCTCTAAGTTGAAATTGGAAATTTGAACCCATAGGCCCACCAATGTACCTACTTAAGCATCACATGACTCTTGGTTCCCAGAGCCACCATTTTAGCTAGTGCTCGATCCTTGGCTATCAATTCAACCAAACTGGATACCACCACGAAAACCACCACTACAAATTGCCATGAAATGGCTCATTTGCTCACTTACAGTGTATTTGGATAAAAAATGGGAAAGAAAAGAAGGGGAGGGAAGGGAAGAGAAAGGGATGGGAGGAAAGAAGGATGAGTTTTCCTTCCAAATCTCTCTATTGTTGGAGGGATGAATATCTTATAAATTGATCCTTCTATTTCCGTCCCCCTCCAAATCCCTCACCCCCTCACTTGTTATCCAAACAATGGATTTTTTCCATCTTCCTTCCCCGCCCCTCCCTTTCCCTCTTATTTTGTCTATCCAAACAAGATGTTAGCTCTAGGTTTAGCTGACTATGTGACATTATGAAGTCCATAACAAAAATCTGAGTGCTTTTCACTTCTGCCAATTGATATCTTAAACCCATTATCTCGGACTTCATTTGTCTAGGTGGTTGGGGACGGTTAAATCCAAAATAATTTGTGTTTGTGAAACCTAATCCAAAGGCCCTAACACGACCACCTTGCTCCGGTTTCTTAATTGCTTTTGCTAAGCTATCATCTCGGCCAACTGCAATAATTTCTCCTCTACTTTGTTGACCTTCCAAAGTTTTCTAGCATCAACAACGGTAAGATCTTAAAAGTTAACATAGGTATAGTAATAATAATAATAGTTTTATGCTCAAATAATGTGTAGGTGATTTCTTACAATTGTTTTAGTGACTGCCAAATCATTGGGATTCTTGAACACCATTACATCGCCTTTGAGACATGAATAAGCTTTAGGCCATGTTAAATGTGGAGGCACTTTATTCACGTGTATCCCTTGCTCATCATCCTAAAGATACAAATATTAAAATAATAATAGTTACTATAATAAATATAAAAGTGGATCAATCATATGCATACCTCCAGCAGCATGTATAACTGCAATAGAGTTTGATTATCAGTGACCATGTAAAGCTAAGGTTTCAAGCTTGAAACTGGAAGAATTGCCAGATAAGGAAGAGAGTGGCTTTCTAGCACGATGGAATTCGATGCGCCGTCCTACAGAGGAGTAGAAGCCTCCATAGTGTGGCGGCAGGCAGACCTATGGTTGGTTGGAGTATTCAGTAATGGATGCAAAGAAACTAGAACAAATCTCCTTGTTTAACGTATGGGAACTACAAAAGGAAACTAATCTCTAATTCTATATAATTGACACTTCGTGTTTTCACATTTGTCAATGCATTATTTTAAACATTAATATCTATAATTATCAATATGTAAAAATTATAAAAAGTTGATATTAAAAAAAATCACATTGAGACGAATCTAATAAGATCCTACGTGATTATATTTTTCGTAAATCGTAAATCGTCAAAACTAGTTAAAACCTAAACTGTGAATAGTAAATAATATGCAAATGTGTCACTTATTTTGAAACGGGGGAAGTAGTTTATAAAGAAAACCTTGTAAATTATAGAAAAGTACTACCCCCGTTTCTATGTAAGTGAGAAAAAAAAGTGGGTGATTGAGAAATTAATGATTCTAAAGTGGGTCATGTGTAAGACAAAAAGTAAAAAAAGGGTGTAAAAAATATTTGATTGTTGAAGGATAAGATAGAAAAATAATACTATTAAAAAGAAAAAGATTCAAAGTGGGAAGAACTTTTAGAAACATCCCAAAAATGAAAATGGGAACAAAGGGAGTACTATATTTATAGATTTAGGTAGTATATTTAATAAATAAGGTAGTATATTTTCTTAATAAACTAATATATTTAAAATTTTAATAAAATTTAATAAAAAATGTAGTACGCTTTTTAAAAACGTACTCCCTCCGTTTTTTTAATATGTATGTTTTACCATTTTGGGATGATTTTTTTTAATATGTACCTTTTTACTTTTTCCCATAAATGGAAGGTTGGTCCAACTAATTATTACACTTCTCTCCTACTTTTCTTTCCTTCTCTTACCTTTTTCACTTTTTCCTTACTTTTACTAATCTTCTTTCTTACTTTTGCACTTTTTCCTTGGTCCGCGGGCAAAAAAACGTAATATTAAAAAAACGGAAGTAGTAATAAATTCCTATCGGATAGATGTATTGTTCACATCTATTAGATACGAATTAGGACTTTCTTCTAATGTAAACATATTCGGGTCATTCTTTCCAACTTATTTTTCTTAATATATCAACACGCCATTAGAGTCAGTCCAACAAGTCAACAACAGCAGAGCAAGCCAACTAAAGTGACATTTAGGGTCGTTCTTTACAACTTATTTTTCTTATCACAATTTATCTAAACATAAATTTTTTTATCCGACATTTTTAAACCTTATTCTACCTTATTAGACCTTATCATATAGATGAAATTTTATTCGGCCTTATGAGACTTTATTCGACCTCATATGACTTTATTAACCTTATTTCACCTAAATTACCTTATTAGACCTTATTTCACCTAATTTACCTTATTAGATCGTATTTCACCTTATTGGACCTTATTTGACCTAATCGGAACTTATTTAAACTAATTTAAACTTATTTTTCTAATAAAGACCGAGAATAAGTTGAAAACCCTCAATGCATAGAAGAGAGGAAGCCCGCGAACCAATAAGGGAAAATAAGACCAACGTCCAAAAGTAGGAAAGCCCAAAAAGCCTTTGGTCCATGAAGGGAAATACTCTGTGCAATGTTAATGAAGCTCAAAAACCAAGTAATCCAATGCAAAAGAACTTAATAAATTAACTAAGTTTGAACTTTGAATATAACCTAGATATTTCAATCTAAGTGGACACTACTGAACTCTTATAATTGAATCTTAATTTCACTCGAACCACTCCTAAAATAAGTGCTTGTTTGGTTGACGTGATAAAAACATGGAAAAAATAAATTCCTAGGAATGGAAAAATAGGTGAGTTGTTTGATTGACAATAAAGTAACAAAAACAAGGAATAATAGATTTCTAGGAATTTCAGCTTTGCACAAAATGGAGGAAATTTACTTCTTCATCGTCAACCAAACACTTTAATCAAATACCTATAAATTTTATTATGGTATGCTTGGGAATGTATAATCCATTTGTGAATTTTGAACATAGCCAATTCCTCTGTTTGGGAATTATTTAAAATTTGAATTGGAATTGACCCAATTCCAACCATATAACAAGATGGGTTAAAGCTACGATTCTAAAATTCCTTCTAGGACCTTATCATTGCAATTCTTCCATCTTCCCTCATACCCTCTTCCTTGATGCCACTCTACCTTGAGTTTAGATTTGGAGTCTTGTCTTACTTCTTTAGGTAGGCTCCTGCCTGAAACTCTCCTTTCGTTTCTTTTTCTTTTTTTTTTGAGAGAGAAATTGAAGTGAAAGGAGAGAGAAAGAGCCTTCCATGTTGTGAGTCAGTGAATGGTTTACTTTCTATTCCTTTTGTCTTCCTTTGCTCTTTTCTTATAGTACTAGCTACGCTTACAGCAAGCCTTATTGAGATAGAGTAAGGGAGTTGCAATACTATGCAATTGTTTATTTCAATGCAAATTTTTTTTAGGGGTTAAATATGGTTCATTTTTATTCCCAAGCAACTACTAGAATTTGTAATTTTGAAATTGGAAATTATTGGTGTATCATGTTGCTAGAAACTTTGTATTTTTCTATTTTTGGGAGTTTATTTTTTATTTTGGACTAAATAACGCCAACTTGTCTTTAGTAAGTTATGATATGTTTTGGTTATTACTGAAGTGTCCATGTTGGACATTGGATATCTAAACGTGCTAATTGTGTATGAATTAGCTGAATCTGACATTTGGGCATTTACTTTTGTCTAACACTAGTGGCCTAAAGTAGGTTTGGTGTGAAATGATGATATTTAGATCTTGATTTTTTGTTTGTAAGATTAGAACATGGAAATTTTTCTTCTTTTTGAACAAGATATTCACCTATCCCACCTCATGGCCTCCAGTCTTCAACCTTATCCATACATGTGGGGCGTTTAGGAATTACAAAAAAACTTTATTTTTTTCTTCCATTTGATAAGGTGTTCCACTTTTCCATGTTGTTTATAGTCATGCATATACCTCTTTTGTTGCTACTTTTGAAATTGTCGTTTGAAATGAGCACACCATTGTCTTGTTGTTTGTTGGAGGTTTGTTACTACTAGGAAGAGCTCGTAGTTATGAGCGTTGGATTATAGATTATTGATATGTTGAAATGCATTGTAACATCCTATATAAAGGGGGTTTAGTTATGTCCTAAACAGAAATGTATTGATTAATTTATTCTTCAGTGTGGATAAGATCACTTTTTGGGAGATAGAAAGAAAATCCGAAGAGAAAATAAATTGGGTTATTATTATTGTTGGTAAATATGATTTAAATGTGGAATAAACAATAATACAAAAAGGGCGAAAAGAAAGAATAAGGGAAGTAAAGGAAATGAGATTAAAAAGTAAAAGAGAAAAAAATTCATAAAAAGGACATTAAAAGAGTTATTAGGGAACTAAGTTCCCATTACCAGAGGAGTGCACATAAAGGAAGAGAGAAAGGGAGGAAAGAAGAAAGAAGAGAGAGAAAGAGAGAGGAGCGACAATTGTGCTCCAATAGTGGGCAAGCGCACGCCAATGGCAACAAGCCAACGCGTAACCACCAAACCACAGAGGCAACTTTAGGTGCAGTTTCTGGCCTTACAAGGCCATCTCGGGCGTGTTTTCGGCAACCTACTTTAGAAATTAGGTAAGTTTACTACAAGTATCAAAAGCCTAAGTTAATAGCAGATTTAGATAAGAAATTTGAGAACCCTAATTTTGATTTAATCCTTATGCATGTGGGATTTTGAGGAGGAAGTTGTTAATCGAGTACTTAAGAATGCTTGGAAGAATGAATTGGGCCAAATCAAGGTATTGGAGTATTATCTTTTCATTGATTTCATTTCAGTATTTAATCCTTTGATATTAGTGAAATTTGGTGCTCTAATTGGTGTTAATAAGTTATTAAGTTCTAGTTGATAGATGTTGCCTAAATGCATGTGAAATAATTTTAATTTGGAAGTGTTAACTCTTCATTTTCCGTAAGAATTTGGACCAGATTTTGTAAAACCTGTTTTTCAACATATACTGGGCATTTTTAGTCAAATTACTATTTCACAAAAGTTGATTGTATCAAAAATTTACTCAAGATAGGCTCATATAAAGTTTGATTTGGAGTTCTTATGATGGACTTATGTTCAATTGAAGTTTCTACTAAAAGTTACATTTTGGTTGGACAATTTCGATTCTTAGTAAAAGTCGTGGTAATAAACAACGTTTGAAGGAAGAATTCATGAAATTATTATTTTAAATCTTAAATTACTATTACGTGAAATGTTATTGATAAGTCTTAATTTGCGCATATATGTAGGGCACTTAAGTCTTATTGCATATAGTTTCAGAGCATTCAGAGCTAGGATTGCATGATTTATATCACCAATGAGTTTCAATATTGCTTCACGAATTGGTTGTTGTTTTTAAATGTATTTCAGGATAATTAGCAGAAACTGGGAAGCCATTTGATCACTCTAGGATTTGATGTGCTTTTGATGATCCTTGATGCGGAACTTGGATGCGAAGACGTGGAAATTTTATGAAGTTAGGTCTACATGGTCGTGTGGAATATCACAGGGGCATGTAGCCTCTTGTATGTTAAGGTAGAATGAAGCCGAAAGCTACTGATTTGAGGAAGAGAAGGACACACGACCGTGGGGATTTACTCACGACCGTGTGCACCTGCTGCTGCCAAGAACTTTAGGATCCGAAGAACCCAAGGTCGTGGGTGATATCCCACGACTGTGAGTCTGGTTCTCTTACGGAGGTAAGAACTTTTGTTGATGCTGACTCATTCAAAGAAATCAGGTCCACGCGACCGTGAGGACTTGTAGCTAGCATTTTTTCTGTCTCATTTCTCGACTTTAATGAAGACATTATAGGTAGCAAAAGTTCATTATTTTGTAATTATCAAATATTTAGCCTAATTCTCTCTAGCTTTTACCTTTATATCTCCTAAGCACTTAGTTTTCTCTATTGTCATTGCCATTGAAGATTGAAACTTCCATGAATTTAAGTATTAATTGCTTACTTTCTTCTCTATTTACATTCTTATTTTCAATCATGTTTACTCTAATTAATCTTATTTTCTTATAATCCATGATAAGTGCGTAGTTTCCTATCTAGAGTTTGGGTGAAAGTATGATTTATGGCTTAATCTGGATTTTTAATGTAATTGAGTAATTATATGATGTTTATGCATTGGTTTTGGTGTTTGACACCTTAAGATAGATCTTGATGTCATCTATACTAGGGTATTTAGGTTCAATTGTTCTTAGTTGAATGTTGAATACTTTTGTCATTCCCATGAATCTAGTTATTTTCTAGGTCAAGATCTTGGGTAGAAATTAAGGGGATCCTTTTAAAGAATTGACTAAAGACCATATGAAAGTGAATTTATATGATTAATTAATTGATTATTCTTGAGAACATTCGGGAGAGGACTCAAGTAATTTAGAGGGGAACTTAACCTTGCATATATATCACTTTTAAAACCGCGATTGCATTAACGGTCGTTGTCTTGCCCGGGTTCATACTAGTAGCCCGAACTCTAGTGTTTCCTTTATTATTATTTACATCTCATATTTGATTATTAGTTCTCATTTCTTAGTTAGTCATTAGTTGTTGAATCGATCACTCAAACCCCCCAAAAACCACTCAATTAGGTAGTTTTAGCCCTGTTAGACTTTAGTTAATCCCTTTTTCCCTGTGGTCGATCCTTGGATCTACCTTATTACGTCTATAGTAGTTATAAATATTATTTGCAAAGTGGTTTTTGATGCCTTAAGGAAGCACTAAAAACCTCTTATCGAAATGGAACCGTTGCCGGGGAAATTATGCTATTGATTGAAGTTTACTTGAGTTTAGTATTGCTTAATCATTATTCTTATATTGTTTTTTGATTGTGTTGTTATTCGCTAAACCTTTGCTTAGCTTTGTTGTGTTACATGAGAAAAAGAGCTCATGATTCACCCATCTTGCGTTTAGATCCGAAAATTCATCGCACCTTAAAGCTTCAGGGAGGTTTTAAACGATTGATATTGGATTCCGAACCATCTTCACCAGTCTCAAGTAAATCAAGTCAAGTTGAATCAGATATGGGTGATGATAATGCACAGCTCTTCAAGGATTTCTGAAATCCGGGGTCCTATGTTCTACAAGGTGGTAGTCGACTCCTCATAACTAGTACCAATTTCATCATTCACCCTCAGTTCACTCGAATGGTGAAAGTAGAGAAGTTTTGTGGAGGGTCGTATGAGGATTCACTTGACCATCTTGATAGGTTTCTTGAGAGCTGTTCTATGATAACAACAAACGACGTCTCTCCAAACTATATCAAGATGCATCTTTTCCGGTCTTCTCTCTTTCGAAATGAAAAATCATGGCTCAAGAGCTTACCTTCTAACTCCCTTATTTAGGAGCAAGTAACCTTGGCTTTTCTTAAGAAATATTTCCCAGAGTCGAAAATCGTAGGCATCAGGAGGAAAATCTCCTCATTTGAGGACGAAAGGGATGAGACGCTTGGGAAGCTCGGGAAAGGTTTAGGGAGATAATTGGTTCATGCCCTCACCATGAGTTCAACCAAAAACTACTCATGCAGTATTTCTATGATGGTTTTGATCCTATGTCACGTGTCAACCTTGATGCTAGAGCGGGAGGTCAACTTTCAAAGATCCCGTAACACCAACTTGAGTCTACCATTGACGAAGTGATAAAGAAATACTCATGGAGTGGAAGAAGGAGAGGTTCTCAACCTAAGAAGAGGGGTAATTTTGAATTGGACCCCATGGATCAAATTCAAGCTAAGATGGACCAACTTGACAAGAAGCTCTCCAAGATCAACCTCGCGTCGTCTAGTTCCTCACAAGTGAATGCTTTTGTTGTGACATATGTGGTGAGTAAAACCAACGACACTTCTTATTGTGGGGGTTCATAATCGGAGCATGTGGCGGCATTGAATTCAAGAGGAGATGGTTATCAAGGTAACCAAGGGTTTTGTAGCAATCAACAAGGAGATTGGAAACGACCACAACAAGGTTACAATCAAAGCTTCAACCACCTCAACAAGGGTAGAACCAACCTCAACAAGGATATAACCAAAGTTACAATCAAGGTATTTCATCCTCACAAGGGTCCAATGCCTATTAAGCTCCACACCAAATATCTAGCTTTTAAAAAGCTCCTCTTAATCCTCCATTCCCTAAACCAAATCCCAACCTAATCCATCCTCTGATCCTACCTCCCTTCAAATTCTCCAACAACTCCAATCCATTAACCAAGTTCTTCAAGGCCGTAGCAAAGGTTTCAAGAGCTCTAAGCTCACAACAAAATGCTTGAAACTCAAATTGCACAAGTAGCCAAGAAATCCCCCTCAACCCCCACAAATCAACTTCCAAGCCAACCCATTTCTAACCCCAACCTTCATCAAGCCAAAGCTATCCATTTGAGGTAGGAAACAAACTATGAGGTCCACAAGATGCCCAATGATGGTGAAGGAAGTGAGATTGAGGTGGTCGAGAATGAAACCCAAGTTGAGGAAATTGTGAGAGAGAGGTTAATGTTAAAGAAGAAGGAGAGAATGTGGAGGTGGAAGAGACTCAAGTTTAAGTCGGTGATACAACTCCACTGCCCACATCTCCACCACCTAAGACTTATGTGCCATCGGCTCCATATCCTCAAAGATTGGTGGAGAGGAAATTGAGCAACAAATTCACAAAGTTCCTCAATATTATGAAAAGTCTACAAATCAACATTTGCTTCCTCGAGGCTATGTCTCAAATGCCGCCCTATGCTAAGTTGTTGAAGGATATCCTCTACAACAAATGAAAGCTAGAAGACCATTCAATTAGCGGACCGAACTGCAAGGGTCCCACATGGTGATTTAGATGTTCCAACACAAGTTGGGCATGTCTTTGTACTGTGTGACTTTGTGGTGATGGACATGGAGGAAGATCGGGAGACTCCTCTCATTCTTGGAAGGGAAGTTCTTAAGACATTGGGTGCCGTGATAAACTGCAGAAATGATACGATTAATGTTGAGGTGGCCACTGAGAAGGTTGTGTTTGAGTTATCCAAAACATTAAAGAGACCCATGATAGAGAGGGTTTGTCGGGTTAGTCTTGTGGAGAGTGAGATGGAAGGTTTTGAGAGAGTAGTTCATACTGGAGATGAGATATATGCTTCGATCACCAAAGCAACGAGCTTAGACATGGATGAGGTGGAGGGAATCTCCACACTTCTCGACAACACTCACGTTGAGGAGACACATGAGGCGGTGTTCGAAGTCCTTGCTGCATCCGCTAATAAAGAGGAGCGTTCTAAGCCTCCTCCCATGGTAGAGTTCGAACCCCTTCCCCTCCCTCAAATATGTTTTTCTTGATGATGCGTGCTCTTATCCTATTATTGTCAACTCAACTCTTGATGACATCTCTACATCAAAATTGATTGTGATATTATGAAAATATAGGGATGTCATAGGGTACTCAATTATGACCTTTAGGGGATAAGCCCTTCTCTTTCTATGCATCGTATTCATCTCACTGATAGTAATTTCTTGAGCATCAAATAAGGCTCAATCCCAACTAAAAGAGGTTGTGGAAAAAGAGATTTATTAAATTGCGTGACACGTGAATCATCTATGCTATTTATGATAGCAAATGGTTGAGCCCGATTCACTTGGTTCCAAAAGGGAGGCATGACTATTGTTGAAAATGAGAAAGGCATACGATTTCTACTAGAACTGTTACAAGGTGGAAAGTTTTTATTGATTATAGAAAGTCAAATAAATCAACCCGAAAAGACTATTTCCGTCTCCCTTTCATTGATCAAATGTTAGAAAGACTTGCTCGTCACTCACACTTTTGTTTTCTCGATGGTTATTCCGGATTCTTTCAAATATCCGTTCATCCGGATGATCAAGAGAAAACCACCTTTACTTGTCCTTATAGAACATTCGCATATTGAAGGATAGCCTTTGGTTTGTGTAATGTCCCATCTACTTTTCGAAGGTGTATGGCGACACTATTTTCTAACAAGTTAGAGGATTCTCTTGAGGTTCTCATGGATGATTTTAGTGTATGTGAATCTTTTTTGACACATGTCTTACTAATCTAGAATGTGTGTCAAGAGACGAACCTAGTCTTTAATTGGGAAAAAAATGCCACTTCATGGTTGAAGAAGGCATTGTTCTTGGTCATAAAGTGTCTAGCAAGGAAATTGAAGTAGATTCGGTAAAGGTTTCGGTTATTGAGAAGATTCCGCCACCAAATTCGGTGACGGAAGTTCGTGCTTTCTTTGTACATGCGGGTTTTTACCGACGTTTTATTAAGGATTTTTCTCAAATAGCCAAACCATTGATGAACCTACTCCAA
Source organism: Patellifolia procumbens (assembly GCA_947645195.1). NCBI lineage: Eukaryota > Viridiplantae > Streptophyta > Magnoliopsida > Caryophyllales > Amaranthaceae > Patellifolia > Patellifolia procumbens. The sequence continues at coordinate 127,723 of CANSGD010001502.1, read as the reverse complement.
AAGGATGTTGATTTTGAGTTTGATGAGTCTTGTATTAAGGTTTTTCAAACTTTGAAAATACTTCCGCTCCCATTGTGCAAGCTCCGGATTGGAGCTTGCCTTTTGAACTAATGTGCGATGCTAATGATTTTTCAAGGGGTGTTATCCTTGGGCAGCGCCAAGAAGGAAAGACACATTTGATAGCATATGCAAATATTACTCTGGATGCTCAACGAAATTATGCAACTACGGAGAAAGAGATGTTGGCCGTAGTCTTTGCTTTTGACAAATTTCGTTCTTACTTGACTCGCAACAAGGCTATTGTGTACACGGATCATTCTAAAATCCACTACTTGATGAGCAAGAAGGATGCAAAGCCTAGGCTAATTAGATGGGTTTTACTTCTTCAGGATATTGATTTTGAGATAAAGGAGAAAGAACGGGGCAGAGAACTTGGTAGCTGATCATCTTTCTCATCTCCTTCTTGATGAGAAAGTCTATGGTCTTGAGAGGCCCCTATTGAAGAAGATTTGAGAGAAGAAGATCTTTTTGCTATCATAAACAAGGAGCTCCTATGGTTTGCTGACTTTGCGAATTACTTAGCTTGTGGAATTAAACCTCGTGGCCTCCCTTCTTGGGAGGCAACCCAAGACTTTAAACTTAATTTCTTTTCTTTATTTTAGTTGGTAGATTTCTTTATCTTTACTCTTCTTTCCTTTTTTTATTAGGCTTAGTTAGTTTAATTTCCTTTTTTTTATTATTTTTATTTTCCTTTTTGTTATTAATTTTATGCCTCGCAAAAACAAAAAAGAATAAAAAAAGAGAAAAAGCAAAAATAGAAAAAGGGGGAAGAATTTGTGCAAGCAGGTCTACACGACCATAAGCACAAACCTACACTCGTATAGACTTGAATCAGGAATTTCTTGATTCTGCGAAATCAGGTCTACACGACCGTGTAGACTTGATGCTTGGCATATTTAGTCATGGGAAAGAGGGGGGTTTCCTTTCATTATTCACCCTCTCTTCCTCTCAAACTCTCCCAATCTCCTTCAACCCTGACTCACTCACCATCGATCTCCGTGCATTAATCCCTCACAATATTATTCTTTTCTTTTCAAATCTCCATCCTCTTCACTCGTTCATCCCTTTTCCTCTCATAAAATCTCTATCACCTTTTGAATTCCTCTAACCCTAACTTTTACAATCAAATTGGGGGAATTTTTTGGAAGCTACTAGCTTCAAATTGGTAAGCAACAACTCTTCCTACACACTCATACTACATCCAAGAAGGTTCATTTGCAGGATTTACTCCCACTACATACTCAATATAATCTTTTCTTCTTTTGTGCGATTTCTCTTTATTTTTCACTCTTAGTTTAAAATTGATTGATTTCACTTCCTATCGTTTCTTGTGTGTAGCAAATTGTTGTTGATATTTGTGTTGGTTGCATTGTTGGAGTTGATTGTGAGATTGTGTGTTGCAAAATTGGCTCTAGGTGATTGTTGTTTGAGTTGATAGTGTGATTGTGTACTTGTGGTTGCTTTGCTTAGTTGAAGTTTTGCTTGAGTAAACCTTGAACCATATCTTCCTGTGGCCGTAAGAACCCTTCATGTAACACATCGACTGCTAGCCTTAGGAACACTTTACCACAACCACCTCCAGCTCCTATAAACTCTCCCCAAATAGACACTTGTGGCATTCCCTTCACTTCCACCGACCAAATGAACGCTTTCCTTTAACTTAGTCGACGTAAGCTAAAGCCTACTAAGTTCTATGATGTCATCGCTGCCTAAGCTTTGTGGGTGGAGAATGATGTAGCCCAATTATTCTAGAATATAGGGTGGTCCTTATGGCTTGGATTGCATTCATTGACATATAAGGACCTGACCTTAGATTTTTGTCCACTCTTTCTATTCTACGAAGGAACGTGGTAAGAACCCCCGTTCAATGACCTTTAATTTACTCGGCCGAACGTACACCATGAACATATGTCGGGTAAATGATGCTTTTGGGTGGCCTAGGGGTGGCAATATTGGTCCGAAGAGTGAGTTGTCATCTAAGTTTAACTCCCAATATTTTTGGTAAAACTTGACTGCGTAATCCCCTTATAACAGTAGTTCCGCCAAGGCCAAAAGTGTCATGAGCCCCGAGTTTCGCATTTCACACCATGTCATTAGCGGCACCATCTTTGCGCTGGATGATAGTTTGGGAGTCGTAGCAGCTCGTGAGCTATACTTTGTGTTTCACATGAGTCAGGGTGATAGGTGTCTGAACCTTGATGCCTAGTTGAATTATTTTGTCATTCCCATGAATCGACGTATAATCTAGGCCAAGATATTGGGTACGAATTAAGGGGATCTTTTAGTTAGGGGGTTTTCATGCTTATTGAATCTCTTAATCAATTGACTAAAGAGTATTCGAGAGAGGTTTTAGTTAATTGATTAATTGATTGTTCTTGAAGACCATTCGAGAGAGGACTCAAGTAATTTATAAGAGGGGAACTTAACCTTGCATATTTATCACTTTTGAACTACAATTGCATTAATGGTCGTTGTTTTGCCCGGATTCATACTAGGAACTCAAGATCTAGTGTTTGCTTTATAATTATTTATATCTCATATTTGATTGCTAGTTCTCATTCCTTAGTTAGTCATTATTTTTTTACGAATCGATCATTCAAATCTCTGTTAGACTTTAGTTATTCCCCTTTTCCCCGTGGATCGATCCTTGACTTGCCCTTACTACGTCCATAGTAGTTGCTAGTTAAGAGTTATAAATATTGTTTGGAAAGTGATTTTTGGTGCCTTGATGACACAAAAAACCTCTTATTAGCTATCAACGTCTTTGATTAATAAATCGTTTAATTTACTTCCTGAAATTATTGGCTGACTTAGTTATTACAACTTTTCCATTAATAAGTTTAAATGAAATATATTTTAAGGCGTCTTGATATGATAAATCTCTTACAAGGTTGAATATTACAACCAAATATTTTACAATTCTCTTTACCTATCATGGTCCTAATTTGTATTATCAAACCACGATCTTTCATAAAAATTTAAAGATTTGTTATTCTTTAACATCTATATACATGACAACCTATAAATATGACAACGAGTACTTTTTTTTTGCTAAGCAAGAAGTAATATATTAACACCAAAACTTCAAATTTAAAACCTAAGAGTTTTAAAAGGTTAGGGCAAACCAACTAGGTTGGACCCCTCCTAACCTTAAAAAACTATCCAAAAACAACTATACACCAAAAACCAATAACTGCTCATACCAAAGCCTATCACAAACTAATAGTTTCTTTGGTTTAACACCTCTTAATCTATTGATAATCTGAGATTTAAGTTGCTTCACCACCTTTGATCTCATCCAACCTACACCATTCCAACAAGCCTCATTCATGGCCCACCAAATAGCATATACCACAACATTAATACAAGTACAAATCACATTTTTCAGGAGCTTACTCCTTCTAGATCTGCCAATAGTTCTCAACAGGCTTTTGCACTGCACTTGAGGAGTTTGAACCTGCAACCACATAAGCACATCTTGCAGGCAACTAGTAGAATAACAACAATTAAAAAAGAGGTGATCAATGCTTTCAATGTCATTCTGGCAAAGCATACATTCACTACAAGTAGCCAGCCCCATATGTACAAGTTTATCCAATGTCTTCAGTCTGCCATGCATGACAAGCCAACAAATAAATCTATGTTTTGGATAGGAGAGCCGATTCCAAATATATTTTTCCCAATGAGCATTCACAATATCACCAACCATCAATTGGTAAATCTTCTTCACACTAAAATCTTGAATAGTTAGGAAATCCACCTTTGAGAATAAACCTTAATCTCTTGATTAATCTTACAAATCTGCTTCCAATACCAGCTACTATCATCAGGAGGGATATAATCCCACCAATCAGCCTCTTTGATGTAGACATTTAATCCAAAGACTGTCTTATTTAGTAGCAATAGCCCATACGATAATGCAACTTTGTTCCAGATCTTTATTTTTCTAATACCCAAACCACCTGCTTGCTTAGGAGAACAAATACAATCCCAAGCTACATTACTAGCTTACTGACTGTAATAGCAACCACTCCATAAGAAATCTCTACACACCATTTCAACTTGTTTCAAAATGGTCTTATGGATAATAAAAATCTGAGACCAATACACATGTAAGCTCAGAAGGAAAGAATTAATCATTTGCACTGTAGCAGCATAGAAAAGATTCTTAGTGCTCGACACCTTAAAACACATCTTCTCAACAATACATTCACAATCAGCCAAGGAAATTTTCCTAGCACCAACAGGCACACCCAAGTATCTGAAAGGCAGATTGTTATGCTTAAAACCTGACATGACTTTGATTCTCTGAACAAGAGCAACACCCATACCAGCAGTAAACAAAATCAGACTTATCTACATTAATACAAAGACCTGAGGTTTCAGAAAACAACTTAAACCCCTGTAGCATAACATAGATAGTAGGAAAGGATCCTTTATAGCATAGTATCACATCATCAGCAAAGGCCATATGGTTGAGTTTTGAAGATTTACATCTAGGATGAAACTCAAATAAAGGGCTTTCTATCACTTTTGACATGATTCTGGATAGATACTCCATATAGATAACAAAAAGTAACCGAGAAATAGGATCCCCTTGTCTCAAACCTCTCTTTGCTTCAAAAAAACCATTCATAGATCCATTCAACAGGAGTGTAAATCTTGGAGTAGTCACGCAAGTCATAGGAAGCTTTATGAAAGCATAAGGAAGCTTAAGAGCATGCATCATCTCTCCAAGAACCCCCATTCAACTGTATCATAAGCCTTCCTCATATTAGCTTCATAAGACAACTAGGCTTGACATGCTTTCTGTTATAAAACTTCACCAAATCCTAGCACACCATTATATTATGAACAATAAATCTATCCTGCATAAAAGCTCCTTGATCTTCTGCTATAATATTAGGCAATATCTTCCTTAATCTATTATACAAGACCTTAGAAGTACACTTATATAAAGTGTTACAACATGCTATAGGTCTAAACTCAGTGACAGAGCTAGGACAAGCAGTTTTTGGAATTAATGTCAATGTAGTAGCATTAATCTCCCTTAACAGCTTGCTGGACTGAAAGAAATCAAGCACAGTATGAATCAAATCCTCCCCAACAATCTCCCAAGAATCAGAGAAGAAATAGGCCCCAAAACCATCTGGTCCAGGATCTTTCTCCCCTTGAACAGACTTAATAGCAAATCTAATTTCCTGAGCAGATTAAGGTCTCAGCAACAAACTAATATGATCATTAAGGACCTAAATCTACCACAGACTGAACAACATTTCTTCTCTCCAGCATACAGGTACCAAGCAACATTTTATAATAATTGAGAAAGGCGTCATTTACCTCCTGAGCAGAGTCCTGCAAAATACCATCCATATCATGAATAGCATAAACAATGTTCTTCAATCATCTAGCCTTAATAGACTGATGAAAAACTACTGTATTATCATCACCAGCCACACACCAGCTAATCTTAGCCTTTTGAGCTAGAAAAGAAAGATAGGATTTATGAATGTGCCCATACTCCTTACCAGCTTCAGACTCTTTGCTTCTCAACTCCAAATTAGTAGGATCATTATGCAACTCAGTTTAAGCAGCTTTCAATATACTAGCAGCATGAATATCTCTGCTTTGTATATCTGAGAAGCCCTCAGAATTAGCCTTCCTCAATTCCTTCTTTATCAATTTCAACCTCTGCACCACTCTATACATGAGACAACCAGCAAATGAAACATTCCAACAGGCAATAACCAGAGTTTTAAAATTTGGAGCAGCACTCCACATTCTAAAGTATCTAAATGAGCATATGCCTTGAACCAATTGTGGATACACATTTATAATCATAGGACTATGATCAACATCCCTTCAGGCTGAAAATGAGCAGCTACAGAGGGATATGCAATCATCCAGTTATCATTCACCATAACCTTATCCAGCTTGCGATAAACTCTCCTATCCCCCAGCTGCTTATTATTCCAAGTGAAGAAACAACCTGTGCTAGTCAGATCCTCCAAACCACAATCTAGCATACAAGATCTCAAAGGAATGAGCTCGTACTCTCTCACAGCAGATCCAACCCTTTCCTCAGGATTCATAATGTAATTAAAATCCCCAAAAATAATTCATGGGTCAACATAGTTACTAGACAAACTTCTCAAATTAGACCATAGACCATCTCTACCTTGAGTGTCATTAAAATCATACAAAAATGTGGTATAGAAAGGAACATCACCACTAGTAGGGCTCACATTACAATGCATCAATTGGCTATTAACCATAACTATGCTAACCTGAAAACTCTTAGGATTCCAGGCCAAAACCCCTCTCCCATCTTTGTGATAGCTAGAATTAGAGGAGAAACACCAACCTCGAAATATAATCTGATAAAAGCTGCCCATATTAGCAGATTTTACCTTAGTTTCAAGAAGGTTAACCAATCCCACTTTCCGAGAATAGAGAAAATTCCTCAGCTCCTTTTGTTTTTGTGGATGGTTAACCCCCCTAATATTCCAGATTACAATCATATCCATGTTCCAAAGGAGGTTGGCAGTTCTACCATCTCTATTTGAGCACTTCACCTGTCCAATCATTACCTCAACCCGAGGGCTATCCAACACCTGAAAATTATTCTGCACAACAGTAGTACTAGGGGACATAATGATTTTCCTAGCTAGATTTCTAACTGGCTGAAAACTATTTTCATCCACAACTGTTTATCTTTCAAACCCCCCTCCTACTTAGGCTCCTTCTGCACAGCTTTAACCCTCCATACCTTCCTAACAGTCTTCCTACACTCTAGAGAATAATGGCCCATACCTTGGCAGGAAGTACAAAGAACATGTTTCCATTCATAGCGTACTTTAACCCCAATCACCTTATTACGCTCATTACAAAACATAATCAAATCTGGAAAGCATTGATCCAGGTTCACTTCAATCATCACTCTTGCAAACTGCAACTTCTCTCTTTTCTGTGTTTCTTGTTCCACCTTCATAAACTTGCCAATAGAGCTAACAATCTTGGAAAGACACTGCTCCCACTAATACTTAAACTCAAGATGTAACTAAATCCAAATAGGCAGCTTCCTAATCTCCTCTGTAACTATATCAACATTTGCATCCCATTGTTTTTACAATCATTGGTTTCCCATCAAAGAAAATGGGTTGTGCAACCAATATTTGGTCTCTACGTTCCATAGTCAGAAATCTCACAATGTAAATACCTCTTTTCACCATTACTACCTTCTCAACGCCATAGTTTTTCCAAAATCCTTCTTATGAACCCCTCCATTACATTTATTGGAGGATTAGCTCCTACAATATAACGGTAAATCGAAGAATTCCAATAATCAAGTTCAGACTGTATGTCCTCTAAATCAATCTTAATCATTTGTTCACCATTCATATTCAAATTATCAGCAACATCACACCAGCTATTTGCACATCATCATTAGGCGAAAAGAAAATAGGAACAGGAATAAACTCACCTCGATCAACTCTATATGAGTACAACTGGGATTTTGATTTTTGAATAGTAGCAAGCCAATCTGAGAAATTGTTCTCTAATAGTGTCTGATTTTGCAGAGCTATAAGCAACGAACGTGGTGAGAGCATTTCATTCTGAAGCACATCCTCATTCCCACCAACATTTAGAGCTTCGATTCCAATCACCTCATCTACCAGTTTAGTATTTTTTAGCATTCGAGTCTGAAGAAGGGCCTCCTAATACATGTGGCTGCACACTCCCCTAAGCCTTTTTCCCTTTCAATTTTCTTGCCATGGCTACTGAAAATCATAGAGAAAATTTAGAGAGAGAAAATCTAGAGAGAGAAAATCTAGAGAGAGAAGCCGACAACGAGAACTTTAATGTCTATATAAATCCTTATAACTTGATTTTCAATTTCAAAGTTGATAATTACATTACAACTACATTTGTGATAACCCTTATTGAAGCTATATTGTTAAAAATTAATACGCTGAGTTAAAATAAAGAGTTTAATGACTATGAAAAAATTCTTTTAGTTTATGAATTTGAGGTTAAGGACCACAAGTCCAACACCATTTCGTCCCTTACTCTTTACCATCCAAGTTGTATTTGAACAAGCAGGTGTATGATGGTTTGAAAAACGAGTATCTAAATTATTTTCAAAGTATTTAGTTTCAAAAAGAAATTATCTTCTATTCCCTTTACTATTTGTAAAGATCAAACAATTTATATGGTTATGGAATGAGTTATAGATTACTCCACTAAATTTTCTAAATAAGAGAGGCTTAGTTGAATTGGTGAAATGAATCATAGTTAAATAAGAAGGTAAATAGAATAGCTTCTTAGTGAAATAAAATTGGAAAGTATTAATTGTGTTTATGGTTGACGAGGTCAATTATGGAAGTTAGATGAGAAATGGAAGCATTATTCAAAGCTCGAAAATGATGGACTTATTGAAGGGTTATATGATGTATTGATTATCGGTTGAGGTAACTTTATGTTGTTATGGAATTCTTTGTATACCTAGTCCTGTATAACTTCTCTTTGTGCTTATGTTAATCCTAAGGACGGCATGGTCCTAGGAGATGAGCAAGCCAACCTTGGGCGGCATGGTCCAATGGTTCTACTCATGGGTGGCATGATTCGGTTAGTTTTTGCAATCCGAAAGGGCGACATGGTCGCCGGATATGAGTACGTTGCCCTTGGGCGGCATGGTCCAATGGTTTTACTCACAGGTGGCATGGTCTGTTGAGTGTGTCTAGTTAGGGCTGTCGTTCATATTCTAGCATTAATCACGGTGACATGATCCGTGAGTTGGGTTTGAGTGTGTGGCCATACATTAGGGCGGCAGGTCCCAAGGATATATTCCTGACTTTATTCCATTCAAATGTATTCTCTTTGCAGGCGCTCGTATTTGCCTCATTTATGTATTAATTTATATTAACCTTTTTGCACTTCGTGTCATTTTTGGATACTATACTTTTGAGATTTTCTCAATCATGTGACTATTGCCATTACTGTTATTATTATTATTATTATTATTATTATGAGCATTATTAAAGTATTTTATTGTGAAAGCATGATGTATGTGGTAATGTGTACTATGCCTCTTTATCGCTCTTGTGACGCCATGTCTTTAGCGCTTATTCTAACTTCTTTAAGCTTACTATTTATTTTCTAAATTGGGCTGGGAGAACAGCTAGTTACTCCCCACTGATTGTGGAATTTTGTTGAATATATTTTACAGATGACGATGTAGCTTAGAGTTATTATCGTATGGACTTGGGTTGTGCGATTTACCCATGTGAGCAATGAAGTCGTGCTTATTGTTGTGGATGAGTACTATGAGTCAGAAATTAGGACTAGTTTTATAGTGGGCCTCAAGTAGCTTTACTATGTTTTTCTGAGTTTGTTTTATCTTTTGCATATTATTTAACCCTTTTGAATTATGGATTTGGTTTTTGAGTTACTTTGAACTGTTATGAATTTTGGAACATTTTGGTTAGATATGAGGGTATGAGACCTCATTTCTCTTTATATATTTATGTTTGGAGTTTTGACTACTATTTTGAGGTTGATGTTTATTTATAGTTTAATTTTATTCCTTATAGTGGCATTCCCGTCTCGATGGTATTTCTGCTAATATTCTCTATTTTTTATTTAAGTCTTTTTTCATAGTTAGTATTTGAACGGATGTTACAATATATATATATATATATATATATATATATATATATATATATATATATTATATCGTAAATAAAATATATACTCGTTTAATTATTTTGGTGATTGTACTTGGTGCCGGTTAATATATCTTGTGTACCGTCTAGTGTACAAACGAGTTTCACGTACCATACTTAGCAATAGGGGGTCCGAAAATTTTGATGTTCAGGGAAGAAAGTGAAGGGTTTTGGACAGCTTTGCTTTGGGTTTGTTACGTTAAAATACCAAGGGACTCAACCTTTCACTCAACCTCATTGAATCTCCCTTAATGACTACTTAATTACCCCCCATTATTCACCTTAATCACCTCTTTAAAACCTACCCTTTTGCTGTCAACTTGGGACAAAAAATCACCTCTTCCTCACACGCCATACACCAAAAAGAAAGGAAGGAAAAGAAGAGAAAAGTCTTCCCGGTTTTTATGGCACACCTTCACGAAAATGGACATCGACGGAGATCTAACAGTTGGATCTTCTTCAATTCGGACAGCGTGTTCAAAACATCAAGGCCTTCACTGTGACCGAAGAGATTTTGAATCCAAGCTTTAAATCACCGGGAAACTTGATCGGAACACACCTGATAGTTTTAGAGGATCCTAAATTTGTTTAAGAGGGATGATACTTTGTTCAATGGAGGAAAAGAACGCAAGCAATTGAAAGTCTTCAAGGGAGAAGAAGGTAATGACGATCCGCACGGTTTCTAGTCTACTCTTGCTTATATTCTCCCCACTCCTCTTGAAGAACAAGGTAACTAGCATTATTTTAGCACGCTAGGGAATAGATTATGAACTTAGGTTGTTAGAATTGCGTTAGAGAACTTAGAATTATGCTAGGTGGAACTTAGACGATTGTATGTATATAGTTCTTCTTAGTATCATGATTAGGCTTGTTTTATATTTCAATTTTGCGTATTTAAACATGTTCATATGATCTAGTAATTTTTGTTAGAGGTGTTAGTTGTGGAAATTGGATTTGTGATGGTTGAATGAGTTTGATGATTTGGTTGAGTTATGAAATTGAAATGTTGTGGATTTTGATGTTGGCAATGAAGTCATAGTTGCTTAATATTGATGATGGATGGTTTAGATGTGCTTCATATGCATATACTTGTGCATTTGGGTGGCCACTAGTGGAAAAAACACCTATTGCTGCTCCCCTGTAGCTATGGGCTAGATGAACAACCCGCAGCTAAATTACAGTCACTGCGGGCCCCTAAAATAGCCCGTAGCTAAATCATATATTGATGCGGGCTTCAGAGTAGGCCCGCAGCTAAATTGACCAGAAAATAGTTTAGCTACGGGCCTTGGTAACCGCCCGCAGCTAAGGATAATAGTAATTCCTTTTAAAACTATCACCCTCGCCACATCCCTAAATTAGAAGGGTAATAGCAATCTCAGGCCACTGTTCCATTGACAGGCGAATCACTAGTGCAATCTCAGGCAACCTCCTTCTCCGACTTCGCCAGGCCACCACCTCCTCCTCCTCCACTGTTCCATTGACAGGCGAATCTCAGGCCACCTCCTTCTCCGACTTCGCCAGGCCACCTCCTCCTCCTCCTCCACTGTTCCATTGACAGGCGAATCTCAGGCCACCTCCTTCTCCGACTTCGCCACCTCCTCCTCCTCCTCCACTGTTCCATTATCAGAATCCTTCTTGAGGTGCCACGCTCTTCTCTTTCCTCTCCGTTTTTAATTTGGTTGAAAATATTGATATTGATTGTTATTAGGTTGGCATGAGTTTCATTATTAGCCGTAATCGACTATATTAGGTGGTTCAATCTCAGGAGGTTTATATACTCCTTCTTGAGGTGCCACACTCTTCTCTTTCTTCTCCTTCTTTAATTTGGTTGAAAATATTGATATTGATTGTTAATAGGTATGGCTGATTTGTAACATTTGATTGACAAATTGCTCTTTTTTCTGAAATTTATTGATGCTTAGTTGATGGTATGCATTCTTCAGTGAATGTAATGTTTTGTAATGGTTTTGTAATGTATTCCTGTTCCATTGATACAGGAATACATTTGTTGTCTTTTTAAATTGTTAATAATGAGGGGCTTTCGTAGATGAATTCGTATCGCTTAAGCTATAAAGAATATTAGATTAGGATAGATTGTTATCTTGATTGAGTTATTCATTGTTATCTTATTATCAATTGGACTACAAGAGTACAAGGTATACAAGAGGGGATTAATTAAAATTTAGAATTTGTAGATTGGAAAATTTGAGAAACGAAGTATAGTATTACGTATATTCTATGGTTTAGATTTTTAATGACTCGAGATTGGATTGATTAGTGATTGTATACTACTAAGAAGACTCATAGAATAATGTAGGTAAACTAATTTGAGTGTAGAAGTTGAAACGCGTACAATCTCATAACATTAGGTAGTTTCCTTTGGGTGAGTTAAAATGACAAAGTCATATCCTTATAGACAGATTTGTTTAAGCTTGGTGGATGTTGCTTTGAATTCCCTGAATTGGGTTAAAACTAGCTACTACTTGTTACTTTGGATGTCTGAAATTTAGTGAATGCATAGAATGTTACTAATTACTCGTGTTGGCATCTTGTTCATTAAGTCGTGTTACATATACTAGTTTGTATGTTTGTTGCATTATCAATCATAAGCCTAGATACCCGTTTAAGACTTACTCACTAGGAGTAGGTTTTGAATATTCCCCGATTTTGGGACTGTTCTTGGACATTTAATCTCACTTAGGATGTGAATGTATGCCTTCTTTTCGATTCTAAGGATAATTTTGGTTTGTGATTTCCTTAATATGTTCTCCGAGTACATATGTAGTTAAGCAATTTGCTACATCGTGCTACTTGGAGAACTATAGGGAAATGCTGCCGAAATTTCCTTAGAATCGAAGAGTTGGTGTACATTCACTAGTGAGATTAGATGTCCAAGGATGGGTTAGGATGGAGTGATAAGGACCTTCTTGGAGCATGCATTGATTTTATTGAGTGGTCTATCATGCGTACTTGTTAGGTGTCTAATTCCGCTTTTCTTGACTTTTTAGAATGGATCCTCAACATTGTTGGATGTATGGTGAACGCAACACAATTGACTTCTTTAATGGGGTAGAAGAGTTTTGTAGAGCGGCTTTAGAACACCAAAGGAGTAAGGGAGTTGCCATAATTTTATGTCCATGCCGTGATTGTAATAATCTAAGGAAGTGGGACGATATTAGGATTATAGAGGATCATTTGTTTCGGCAAGGGTTTACTCAGATGTATGAAGTTTGGTATTGCATTGGTGAGAACATAGTTCCAATGAATGAGGCAAATGATGGTAGTGTCAATTATGAGGAAGATGATGATAACAATAATGAAGTTTCCATGATTTCTGGTAATGGTGAGGAAGCTACTGGTGAGGAGTGTGAAGATAGTGATGCTGAGTTAGCCGGCGAAGATGATATGAATGAGATGATGGGGGGCTTACATGAACAACTTAGTGACGCTCCAGAGCGATTTGAGAGAGTTGAAAAGGCCGCTACGACCCCCCTATACCCTGGATGTCCAAAATTTTCACTCCTAGAAGGTGTGTTAAAATTGTATAACATCAAGGCACAGGGTAATTGGACTGACACGAGTTTTACCTTGTTGTTGGAAGCCTTAGCAACTATGTTTCCAAAGGGTAATGAGATTCCCACGTCGACCTATTATGCCAAAAAAATAATGTGTCCTCTCGGCCTAGAATACCAGCGAATCCATGCATGTCCTAATGATTGTGTTCTTTTCCGTAAGGAGTATGAGAAGTTGGACAAGTGTCCAATTTGTGGAATATCGCGGTATAAGAAAAACGAGGGGATTTTTGATGACAAAGGGGATGACGCTATTGAGAAAAACAAGATTGGGCATGCTGCGAAGGTGTTGTGGTACCTTCCAATTATACTTAGGTTTAAGCGTATGTTCTCAATTAAGAACGACGCAAAGAACTTAAGGTGGCATGCCGATGTGAGGAAGAAAGATGGGAAAATCAAGCATCCCGCTGATTGTGAGCAGTGGCAACAATTTGATAAAAGTAATTCTGATTTTGGGAAAGAAGATAGGAACCTCAGACTAGCTCTTTGTACTGATGGGGTGAATCCATACGGATCCCAGAGCAGTAGACATAGCTCATGGCCTGTTCTTTTGTCTATTTATAACCTTCCACTGTGGTTATGTATGAAGCGCAAGTATTTGATGATGCCTTTGTTAATTTCTGGACCTAGACAACCCGGAAATGACATTGATGTGTATTTAGCATCTTTAATTGAAGAATTGAAATTGCTGTGGTCTAAAGGGGTGCCGATGTTTGATGCCTACACACATTCGAATTTCAATTTACGTGCCATGGTTTTCTGCACGGTGAATGATTTCCTAACGTATGGGAATCTTTCAGGTGACAAGGTTAAGGGAGAGCAAGCATGTCCTATTTGTGAAGAGGGAGCCCATTTACTTGACACATTCCCATAAGAATGTGTACATGAATCATCGGAGGTTTCTTGATCGTCATCACCCTTATCGTAAGAAGAAAAGTCAATTTAATGGATTCATTGAGAAAGGAGTGGCCCACGAACCAAGAACGGTTCATGGTAAGGCCACAAAATCCACATCAACGAAAGGTGTGCTCTGGAAAAGAGTATCTGCTCTTTGGGACCTTCCATATTGGCAAGATTTGCAGGTAAGAAATTGTCTTTGATGTCATGCACACTGAAAAAAATGTGTGCGATGCTGTTCTTGGAACGTTGATGAACATGCCTGGTAAGACAAAAGATGGGCTAGGTGCGAGGTTGGATATGGAGAAGAGAGGGATTCGTCCGAATCTTTGGGCTCAACCGAGAACAAATGGTAAGATGTATCTCCCTCCGGCTTGCTACACAATGTCTTCGACAGAGAAAATACTATTTTGTGAGTTTTTGTACGATATCAAGGTGCCTTCTGGATATTGTTCAAATTTGAAAACATATGTTGCCCAGAAAGATTTGAAGATGGGTGCTATGAAATCACATGATTATCATGTAATGATGCAAGTATTTTTTCCAGTGGCTATTCGTGGTCTACTATCACCTCATGTAAGCCATGTTGTTGTCAAGTTATGCTTGTTATTTGATAGAATTTGTAGTAAAGTGATAGACCCAAAAACACTTGATGCATTACAAAATGACATAGTTGACACCTTATGCAAGTTTGAGATGTATTTTCCACCTTCTTTCTTTGATATCATGGTTCACTTGATTGTACATCTTGTTCGGGAAATTAAGCTTTGTGGCCCGGTTTTTTTGAGATGGATGTACCCGTATGAGAGATATTTTAAGATTCTGAAAGACAAAGCAAAGAATAAAGCAAAGCCCGAGGCTAGCATCATTCAAGGCTATATGGCTGACGAGATCGGGGAGTTTTGTGCGGAGTTCATTGCTAGCATAAAGGCAATTGGACTAAGAGTTTCTCGTCATGAGGGCAGACTACGAGGTAAAGGCACAATTGGTGGAAGGGATGTCATCCCTCCTAATGAAAGGAAAGAAAAAGGCCACCTATATGTTTTGCAACATCTGTCAATCGTTCATCCTTACGTAATGAAGCACTTGAAGCTATTGAGGAGCATGTATCCTAAGAATGAACGTAAGGCGATGTTGGAACATAATCGAACTTTCATTAACTGGTTTGAGAAGCAAGTGGCAAGTGAGTTGAAGCAACCTAATCACAGTGTTCCAGACATGATCATATTGCTAGCAAGGGGTCCAAGAAAACTAGTGAGGTCATTTGAGGGTTATGACATCAATGGGTATTCGTTCTACACAAAAAGTCAAGATGGGAAGGGTGTACTACAAAATAGTGGTGTCATGGTGACTGCGTCTTCCACCGAGTTTGCTAGTGCAAAGGATGTGAGGCCGGTTGATTCGACTTTGGTGTATTATGGGGTCATCGAAGAGATTTTGGAGTTAGACTACATTGAATTTCCAATCGCCCTTTTCAGATGTCAGTGGGTTGATAATCGACGTGGCCGAGAAACTGATGAATTCAGGTTCACTGTGGTAGACCCAACTCGTTTCCATGACACCAATGAACCTTTCATTTTAGGCTCACAAGCTAAACAAGTGTTTTATGTTCGAGATATTACTAAATCTGGTTGGCAGGTTGTTATTCATGGAAAACGACACATTTTGGGTGTGGAAGATGCTGTTGATGAAGAAGAGTATGACCTCTTTGATGACATGCCACCTACATCAACAGGTGTGCAAACCACACAAGCTGATGAAGATTTCGATTTGATTTATATGCGTTCAGATCTTAATCAGGAAGAGGGAACAGAAGTTTATATATGATTTAGTTTCAATTTTTTTGTAAGCCTTTTATATTAATATATGTAAGTCTTATTTTGTATTGTATTTAATGAATGAATATTGGGCATTTATTGCTTTAACATGTTTTACTTATGATAAATATTAGTTGTTTAACATATTTTGATTACTTTTAATTGTTCAATGGAATTTTTATGTCGTTGCCCATAATCCACGTCATTTTGGGCATTGCTTGATAAAATGACTAACAATATACATGCAGATGAAAGGGAAAAAAATTAAAAAGGTGGGTGATGCTACTCCGATACTTGATTATGAAAAGCAACGATTCGAAAAGTTGAAGATCAATGCGGAGCGAATGGAAGCTCAAGGTCTAGGAGACCTTGCCCACAAAATATTGTTACAAAAAACAAATGCTTTACGGGGAAGTGTTGCTGAAGAAGTGGTCGAGCCAGATGATTCAGATGATGAGTTTGATCCCGAGAACGAGCTTGACCCTGAGGATGACATAGCTTTTGTAACATCGCGTAATTTCACTAGAAATTTTGCGTGTTAATTTATATGGTTTACATTGTTATTTATAAATCTAAAATTTATTTCGTTTATAGAAACAATATTCTATTAAATAAATGGTCGTATTTGAAACCGAAAAATATTTCTGTGGACAATGTATTGTGCATACGTACCTTAACTTCAAAATGTGTATAGTCGACGGACGTGTATTTATTTTACGATGTTCATAGTATTTAAATTTTATAAATTTGCTTAGCTTTACCTATTGAGCTAATTTATCTATGAGACTATTAATTTTCATCTAGACCCTTGCTTCTTAATTTAACTTGTGTTCTTTGATTTAATTTTAATTTTTTTATTAATTTATTTGGTTATATCATTTTTTCTTTAACCTTATATTTTATACGGTGCAACTATCTTTAAGATTGCTCCGATGATTTGATTTGTAAGTTAAGCTATAACTTAATGTTATTTATTTTAAGTTGAGCTTATTTTGATATATGAAAATGTGATCATACATTTTAATATTATTATTATTATTATTATTATTATTATTATTATTATTATTATGTATAATTTTTGAGTTAGTCTTACTTAGGCTAATATGTTAATTTAGTTTAATCGTCGTTTTGCAGACCAACCATGTAACGAACTTTAGTCCACCATTTTTATTCCTATAGGGCCGAAAAGGTTAACCACCTAGAGATTTCTGGAAGACTCCATAGATTGTTTGTAACCATAGGATGCCAAGAGTTGCGTCTCTTCATCCCCTCCATTAAACTCCCTCATAAACCCCCATTATGGTGATCATTAAGCCATCATTAACACCCTATTAAACACCCTTTTAAACCCCTCCCTTTTGCTGTCCCCTTCATCAGAAATTCATCACTCATTTCCCCTCTTTTCACACGCCACTTTCAAAGAAAGAAAGGAAGAGGAAACGTCTTCCCGTTTTTCCCCTACACACCCTCACGAAAATGAAAATCGCCGGAGATCTAACCGTTGGATCGTCTTCAAATTTGGACAGCATATTCTTAGCATCCAGATCTAATCCGAGCTTTAGATCATCGGAAATCTGGGTTGGAACGTCACTGACTGTTTTAGAGGACCCTAAAAGTTGTTTAAGATGGAAATACTTTGCTCAATGGAGGAAAAGTCTTCAAGGGAGAAGAAGGTTTTGATGATCCGCACGTTTTCTAAGCTATTATATTATGTTTTGCGGCACTCCTCGCGACGAATAAGATAACTAGCGTTATTCTAGCACGTTAGGGAATAGGTAGTGATCTTAGGATGTTTAGATGCGCGTTGAGAACTTAGTATCATGTTTTAGGTGGAACTTTTAGTATAGTTGATTATGTTTTCTTGTAGTTCCATGTTAGGTTTATTTTATTTGTTGTAATCTTTATGTATTTTAGAGTATGAAATGTTATGCCTTGTGATTGTTGATTTGTTGATGGTTTTGGTGTTGTTTTGGTTGAGGAATGATTCTTGGTGAACTGTTGTGTTGAGTTGTGTGTTGTGGTTTGAGTTGTAAATTCATGTTTTAGTTTTATTTTTCGTATATGTTGTTGTTGGTTTAGTCCTAGGGGCTGTGTACATGTCTTGGGTGATTTCGTTTTGTCGGAGAAAAGGGACGAAGTGGCACGCAAGGAACAGGAAGAGCCTGCTCGCGGCTCGCGACCACAGTCGCGACTCACGACGGCCAGCTCGCGCCCCGCGACAGTCCTCGCGCCCCGCGACCGTCTCCTGTTCCCAGTTTGCTCGAGTTTCGTCTTTTGGTCTATTTATGTTTACAGCATGTTCTTTTGTCGTTTAAGCTTTATTTTGGTTATTAGAGAGCATGGCTAAGGATGTTTTTATTGGTTTCTAAGTACTTTTGTTAAGAGTTGGGTTAGGTTATGTTTAGGTAGTTTGAGTACCATTTTTCTTTGAACCATGTTGGGGTGTGATGAGTGAGTTGTCGACGTGGTTATGCTCGGGGGAAGAATTACACTGCCCTTAGCATATCTTCGCCAAGAGTTATGTACGGGAAATATTATGAGTTATCGTAATAGCTTTCGTACCCAAACTCAGATGACGATTGGTTGATTTTGTGTATAGCATGAGTATGTGTTTGAGTGTGTCTTCCTTTGGTGTGTTATGTGATTGTAAGTCTTGGTTGTGGATGCTTTAATGTTGTGTTCGATAACCTTGGGCGGCATGGTCCAAAGGTTCACTCACGAGCGGCATGGTTTGTTGAGTATGCCATTCGGTAAGGGCGGCATGGTCCTCGAATGTGCAATGCTATTCGGCAAGGGCGGCATGGTCCTCGAATAAGCATAGGTATTCTCATGGGCGGCATGGTCTATTGAGCCTACCGGCAGGCGGCATGGTCTGTTTTGGTTACTTAACCTTGGGCGGCATGGTCCATAGGTACTCACGGGCGGCATGGTCCTCGAATGCGTCGTTGCATTCCGGAAAAGGCGGGATGGTCCTCGGATATGCAAGGGTGGGCCCTTGGGCGGCATGGTCCATTGGGTCTATCTGGCAGACGGCATGGTCTGTTTGGTTGAATTGGATGTATGTGTTTTTGGTTGTGATTTGTGCTTTGTGATTGGGTGATTTTTCTTTATTTCATTTCCGTTGTAGTAGCATGTTTAGAGTTGGTTTTGAGCATGTTTATCCTGTTGTTGTGTTGTCTTAACGTTGTTTCTAGCTTCTTAAAGCTTATTACTTGTTTCCTATATTGGGCTGGGAGAACTGCTAGTTACTCCCCACTGATTGTGGAAGTTGTTGATATATTTGCAGATGGCGATGCAATTTAGAGTTGTTACGGTTTGGACTGGGATTGTGCGACTTAACCATGTGAGCTTGGATGTAGTCTTGGTAGTTGTGGACGAGCATTATATCTCGGGGATTAGGACTAGCTTCATAGTTGGTCTTAAGTAGTTGTTTTACTTCTTTTAGACAGTTGTTGACTCTTTGGATTTCGGCCATGTTTTGAGCCACAGTCTTAGTTTTGGATTCGTTACTAGCCTTGTTCTTTGGATCTTTTGGTTAAGGTTGAGGGTATTGGACCTCAATCCTTTTTATATAATATTTCAAGCTTTGTCGTCTTTTACTTCTTTTGTTAAAGCCTAGTATTGGTTTATCTCCGCTTTAGTAGTGGCATACCCGTCTTGATGGTATTTCCGCTACCATCAGTATCTCTTTTAATCTTTTCTCTATTGGTTTTGGACGGGATGTTACAGCTTTAATGGCCTCCAAAACTAATTTTGTAAGTTTGTTTATTTTTGTTCTCATTATGTGCGCGGGGGTAAGGTCTGTGAAGTGTGCAGTGTCTGTGCAGGGGGTATGTTCAGGGAGGTGGGGGCAGGAGTGGGTGTAGGGGTTGTGAGGGTTGGGGAGGGTCTGTGTACTGGTTCTGTGGGGGTTGGGAGGGTCTGTGCAGGGGTTCTGGGGGTTGGGGAGGTTTGTGCAGGTGTGCACGGGGGGTTGTAGGGGCCTATGCAGGGGTTATGGGGGCCTGTGCAGGGGTGTTGTTGCTGTTGAGTGCTGATTGTTGAGGGCTACTGGTGGAGTTGCTGCTGTGCCCCTTTGATCAGTGCTGAAGGGGGTCAGGTTGCTGTGCAATGTACCTCTCTATTGCTGCTTGCTGTGCTCAGTAGTGTTGGTTTGCTGCTGTTTTAGGTTGCTATGTTTTGTTTCTTTGGCTGCTGCTATTCTGTTTTTTGTTGTGTATGCCTTTTGGTTTGCTTTAAAGCTGTTGTTGAGTTTGGTGTGGTAGGTGTTATGGACTGAGTTTAATCTCAGTTAGAGGGTGTGATGCTATTGCTTTAAACTAGGGGTGCAGTTGGTGAATGCCGGTTCTCCTCTCGTGCAGGCGTAAACACTGAAAGACACAAAAAAGAGGACTTTAAGGCTATTGCTAAAGCCAAAAACCAACAGACAGTGGCAGAACTCTAAAAATAGATGTATTGTGGCACCTCAAACAAAAATCCTTCCATTTCCGAGCCTCAACAACCCACAAATCAGTTAGTTATTCCCTCTCCTCTTAGTAGCTTCTATGCTCATGGAGTTCTAGATGCTCTTAGAAGCTTCCTCTTTCCTAAACTTCCTAGCAAGAGAGAGCAACGAGCTGATTATGATGACATTGAGAAGCCAAAGCATGGGAAACTACATCAGTTTCTCAATGTTCAATCCCCACAACAAATTGGCCTTACTTCTTCTTTATCTCCCTCTCCTTTTTTCCCAGTTACCAATCCTCATCAACAAACTGAGCAAAACCCTGAAATCGAACTCGAAAGAGGGTGTGCTGATGATGAAGCTTGCTATAATGGGAAGGGGAAGAATTTCATGTATATTATGAGTCATTCTAACAGCTAACCAAAAAAAAGAATGAAACAATAGCATTCCTGGATGAATCTTCCCCTTCGACATCATTAGGAAGTTCATTTTCATATTTGTAATCTCGCCATTAAAAATATATAATAAGATATGCAATGCCATTAGAAGACGCTCTGTGATCAGTTCCCACAGGAGGTGCAAGGTGATAAATATCTATAATTGCCTTGAATTTGAGGTGATGGAAAATATATATTCTCAGACTGCAGACTATGTGCCAATCTTACCACCCTTTTCTCTGTACTAGGAAATGCTAGAGATACATAAAGAAGAGTTTGTATCTTCTTCCGCCCATGTAAAGTTAACCCTTAAATGATACTCCTAAGACTATCTTTTGAGCTCCACACTAACCCTAATAATCTAAAACCTGAAAACTTCTCATAAAAGACTGTCCCAACTTTGAGTTGACATTCTACTTTTGGCCATTTTTTCTCTACTTTAGTTATGCAGGAGATTAGATTCATTAAAGTTGCTATTTAGTGTAGGCCTTTCTAATTATGCAGGAGATTAGATTCATTAATTATGAGGCTATTTAGTATAGTACTCCATACAAAATGGCTATGCTGTCTCTTGATTACTCATGAATCAGAAGGAAAGTTGTTCATGATTTTTAGATAGAAGATATTGCTTGTAGGGGTCTTTGCCTGTATTTTACCTTGCACTACCTTCTAGCTATTAATTTTGTCGTGATGGAAAAATTTGCTTCCACTATATGCATTCAGTTCCGCGAGTGTATTCTAGGCAACTGCTTATACTTCTATTTTCTTTTTCCTGTTTCCATGGTTGAGCAAATATTTCAGATAACCAGTCAGTAGAAAGAAAAACAGGACCCTAATTTTACTGCATATAACAAGCAGAGATAAAGCCATACTGATAATAAACTCCTACGTGTATTAAATTATCCTTTATTTCAGCACACAAGGGTGAATCATACATTGTTAAAGCAACCAGAAACATTGTTCATACCAGCTTTCAATTGCTTGTTGAGCAAGGTCACATATGCGCCATTTTCGTTGTCTGAATTAAAGGCCAATGCAACTTAATGTTTCTGGTTATGGTTTTGCAGGGCACTAATACGACACCTCAAACTAGTGAGGGGGTGAGGAGTCCGCAACGTGATTCGTTGGGATTGGCACCCATAACTACAACAAAGGTTGTTTCCGCAATCTAATGTTTCTGGTTATGTTTTTTTCTTTCTATTAATTCATGTTTAATCTTTTCACTTGCAGGGCGTTGTGCATGTTGTTTCCTCTTGTGTTTCATCTACGAAATCCGAACGCAAACAAGGGCGAGGATTTTCAAGGGGGGTTAAAAGGGGTGGACCACCTATGTTTTTGGAGTTTGATTCATTGGACAACTACATTGGAAAATGGGGCCATGAATATGGTAAGCAAATTGGTGCATGTGCTATGAGAACGGATATTAACGTTGAGAGTTATAATCAGTTGGATGAAGTGGAAAAGAGCAAGAATTGGGAAGAGACAAAGGTGATTTTGTTTGTCGTAATTGACTTGATATACATCGTAGCTATCGTATCAGTTGTTTAATTTTTTTGTTTCATTTTTTTAACAGAGGCTTTTCAACATTGATGATCCAAATGAAACTAGGGAAAAGAAGTTTCATGAACTAGTCGGTGCTCGATTTAGAGACTTCAAGTCCAAGCTCAGGCGACGTTGACTAAAGAAGAAGGATGATGTTGCTGATGATTCACATGCACAAG
This sequence comes from Patellifolia procumbens, assembly GCA_947645195.1. Classification (NCBI taxonomy): domain Eukaryota; kingdom Viridiplantae; phylum Streptophyta; class Magnoliopsida; order Caryophyllales; family Amaranthaceae; genus Patellifolia; species Patellifolia procumbens. The sequence continues at coordinate 105,050 of CANSGD010001502.1, read as the reverse complement.
AGACATCTGATGGTGCTGTTTCACATGTACCTAAGACATCCCAAGCTGAAGAAGTCGATGGAGGACCATCGCAGAGTAAAAAGGTTAAGAAAAATGTAGATCCTTGGGTGGCTTACGAAGGATTGATTTCCGAGGATCAATGGAAGACATTTGCAGCAACATATGAGACCCCTGAATTTCAGGTGTGATACTACACTATTATTACTTGTAATGTTAATTATATTAATGATATGATTTATACAATTTTTTTTGTATTCCAAAGGCCAAAAGCCAAAAAGGAAGTTCGAGTGCAAAACAAAACAAGCACCCACATCATCTGGGTCAAAATTCTTATAGTAGAGCCGAAGAGAAGTGGATCAAAAGTGGTAGACTCCCCCCTCCACCTTCAAGCATCGCTGAGTCTTATAGTTCTCACGTGACTTCTATTCCACTTAGAAGGATGATACGGCCCATAGCATGGAAGCTTGCACATGAGAAAAAACTTGCAAATGGATCTTGGGGTATTGATCTAAAAGACACAGAGACATGTGAAGTAGTTCAAAAAATTGTAAGTTGTTAAAAAATTTAAAAGAGAAATCAATTATTAGAGCCAGTATTATTTATGTGAAACATGTTTATGCTTTATTTTTTTTTGTTAACAGGACAACCATCTAAAAATTGAGGCCAAAGCAAAGGAAGCTGGCACCTATGTTGAGGAGCATGGACTTGATGCCTTGTCAAAGGCTATAGGCAAGCGAGACCACAGGGGGCGTGTGAAGGCTATTGGTGGACTAAATGTTGGAATACAACAAGTGTTCGGAAAAATAAAGCGCAGAATGAAGAACAAGGAGGTTCATAGTGTTCTATCACAAGACGACTTTGCCCAGAAGCTCCTCGAAATCAAGGCAGATTTCGACAAGAAACTTGAACAAGAAGTGGCTGCTAAGGTGGAAGAAGCATTGAAGAATCTTATCGGCAGTGGTACTATTAGATTGGGTAGTAGTGAGCAGCATCCTTACGCGCCCACCCCGGTATCCATGCCAAAAGTTCAAGATGTACCAACCGTCCCACTTTTAGAGGTATAACTACTAACTTTTCATCTTTTTTCACAAAAGTATTTATATCAAGATTTTAATTAAATATGTTCTCAATGTGATAAGCTAATAGGAATATTATACTTTCGAAAACTAAGCCAGAGACATGACATGGATTAATGACATAGAGCGAACTTGTACATAGAGACACGGTATTGAAGTACACTCTATAACACCCCACAAATCGTAAGTTTATGCCTGCTAATTTATAGGAAACAGAAATCAAAACCTGCTGCTGTGTCTGTTATGGAACACTTAGAGAGAGTTGAATTTATTCATCGAGACTAAACTAACACAATAGACCTGTGCTGCTCCTAGGTAACTGTCAGATCAACCCCTGATGTACTCTTGTGAGCGAAAAATAACACAATAGGCCAGGAAAAATAACTGTCAGAACAACCCCTGATGTATTTGTCCTATATCTGTTTGAGTCACACAGTACCAAATATTTTCTTGTTAGCTGCTGATTGCGGGCAGAAAGGTGATCTACCTTTGCAAGAGAATTACATTATACATGTTATTATTATTTTGTCATATAGTCTGCTTGTGGACTTAGCTAAAACTTTATTGTTGATGATGTTCTATAATCCCTGTTTCCTCAGCGACTATAATGCTCATGATATTCGTGTGTCTTCTGGTTATGTTGTAGTGATTTCCATGTGAATTATCATTCATATTTGAAGAACTACTCATGATATTCTTGGACCTCTTATTCTAGAATAAGATCCATTTATTGTCACAAGTGCACCTGAGGCACTCCTAGGTGAAATGGCAATGAATTCAACAAATGTCTGTAATTGAAACAACAATAATACAAAATTTTCAGGACATGACAGAGTTGATTGATTACAAGTATTAACTACCTAAACTTAACAGATGCTTCAATGTATCCACTTCAACTATCTCTGCTTCAACACCTGCAACCAACATTCCAGTTGCGCCAGAATGTCGACCTCCTAATCTTGGGTGTTCCACGGATATGATTCCACACATTTCTGTCATACCATACCCCTGACATCACGATTTCAAATTGTATTAAGAAACAGTCACTCGACAGCCATATGTTGGAACATAGTTGTAGTCTCACAAAATTAGTAATACTAATGAAGACATAAAGTACATTAAAAGAGGATGCCTTATCCAACTAATTAAGTTCAAATTGTTACTCAAGTTACAAGTATCAATTCTTAAAAGTATTTTGTATACATATTGAGGAACATAAGATGGTGACTACAACAATTGTCCACAAATTCAGTGTAATACTAAACATTAAACAAATGAATTACTAACAAGTAATTCAAGAACATATACCTGAACAATCCTACCCTGAGGCACAACTTTAGAACACTCTTGCATCATCTCCTTACCCAAAGGTGCAGCGCCAGAACCGATTTCCTTTAAAGATGAAAGGTCATACTTCTCACTTTCACTTTTGCTGTCTCTGTATGCTAGCATACCACTCTAATCATCTGCTTTCTGGAAACTTCATCTCAGATCATAATCTTGAGAAACCTGTGATGCGAACACCACGAACATTTCAAGATTTGATACCATAACTAACACATATAATAAGATCAGTAGTAATACATGCACTTACACATATTAGCACGTTCAGCACTCATTGCTGCTTGGGTGCTGTCAAATTTCACGTACACATATCCTTCACTGTCCCTGTTCCAAAAAGAAATGAAGCATGAAAAACGAGATAAATCTTAAACAAGAAGCTTACTCCCATCAAGGAACTCTGGGAACATGTGAACAAAAAAAAAAGAGATCCTAAACAGATCCTAGCAACCGTGCAAGCTCTTTCACAGTCATTATTTCAAGGTTCATGGAATATATTGCAAGTTTTTAAGCCATAACTTCAAAAAACAAAGAAAACCGGAGTTTGTAATCTCCTTAATGGCAATTGATGAAATTTTGCAACTTCTTGTCCTGGAATGTTATCTAATAAGTTTTTAATTAGATGTTCGTCTTACGTGCTTGTGATTATAATAACTTATTAATATTAATTATTTTATCTTTGTTTAGGGCAAGAATCCATGTAAACTTTTTGTTAGAGACACCTACAATGGAAATTTAGTTGTGGTTGGAGATGATACGGTATATCCATGTTCTGGGGTTATGCATACTCGGACTAGGAAATTTGATAGCCATTGGAAGGTGTCCTTAGATTATGCCTACCCAGAGCACTGGGATGTTTCCCTCCCAGAAAAGTCGGATGATGGTGAAACCACTAAGGTTGGTGATGCGGAAGGTCACTTCCTGCAATAGCCGAAGGATTTAGTATTGTTTGAAGAGAATGAGGTAATTAACTAAGATCTTAATACATGAATGTATCGGTCATCTATACAAAATGTTTAATCTTGTGATGAAAATTTAATGTTTTACCTTGTAGGGCCATTACAATGAATTGGAGCATCCTATTCAATTGGAGGTAAATGAACCATCTTCAAGCAAAGGGAAAAACACCCCACGATCAGCAGTAGGTAGTTGTGATGGAGCACCCCGAGTCAACTCCTTTCTCCCACTGGATCAGAAAACACTTCAACAACTTGGTGAAGAGTGTCAGTTGCTGCATCTCTTACTTTGTACTGCACCAGACGATAAGTATGAATCCACTACATTATGAATACATCCCCCCTTTTCTACTACGAGAATGATGGTGTGTCGAGGGTCACTAGGGAGGACATTGAGGAGTTTCTAAAAGGGGTTTATATCAATGTGTCATGCATCCATGTTTTATCAAATGTGAGTTCTTTACGTATATATTTAGTAGTCAAATAGTTACGATATAGTAGCTTGCCATGACTCACCACTTGCCCTCTACTCATTTCCCTAACATTTAAATTATTATTGAGTACAGGTTTTTGATGGATGAATTTGCTAATTGTTTCAACAACTCCCTTGTTTCATTCATGTGTCCTCAAATGATACATGCTACAAGTGTCCATGAACCTTCTAAGCTTAAAGCGTACTTTAGGGATGCTTTTCTTGCTGAGAAGAATAAGAAAGAGAAACAATGCAAGTTTATTTTGGCGCCGTATCATGAAGAGTAAGAACTACTAATCGTTGATTATGTTATCCAAGTAGTTTATACTTATTCTTATAAACCGTGACGATTTGATTTGAAATTGTAAGGAACTACTGGATGCTACTAGTAATTGAACTTCAAGCTGGTCAAGTATTCATATTTAACTCCAACAAGAAACCTAATGATAATCCACAAATGCTAAAGGTTTTTGGATTCATTAATTTGTAAGTATTTAGCTTCTTTTATCTATCGTCATGAATCTTACATAAATTACTATCTAATGATTTTTTTGGTGATTACGTAGGGCATATCAAATCTACAAGTCCAATGATGGTAAGCATCCTAAGACAAGAGAAAGGGAACTTCGTTGTGTTTCAATGGAGGTAATTAAATGTATTCACTTTATCATTATTATTATATAATTAACTACTACGTATTATATCACTTCAAAGGCTTTTGTACATAAATATTTACTTTATCATTATTATTATAACTTATTTGTGATTCATTTTTGTAATGGATTGAACTTAGTGTTCTCTACAAACCGGTGGATTGGAATGTGGGTATTATGTCATGAAGTACATGTTGGAGATTGTTACCCAGTACAGTGATTGCAAATGCTTGAAAAAGATTAGTATTTTCTGAAATAGTGTTAGATTGTCGGATTTGGATTATTGCATTGAAGCATTTGAGGTTAGCTGTATGGAGACGTTGGGAGTGGATGAATTTGGATCGTTTATTTTGTTTAAACAGGTTCATGAATTGGACACGAGTCCTAAAGTAAAATTTAGGCAGTCCATATTTTAAACGAGACTCTGCCGAATTTTCTGTAGAATTTTAGTAATATATGATCGTATATAGTGTTTTACGTTCATCTCAACTGATTTTGCTTACTTTTATTGAATCTTACAAACTTATATTGCATTTTTCAGGAATATTTTGGAACGCTCGATGCTTATACGGATGGAGAAATTAAAGTGGTTCGAGAGCAATGGGCAAAGTTCTTTAGAACTAGGTATCTATCGGCTTAGTTTTAGTTATCTAAGGATGTTAGTTATTAGATAGTCGATTGAACTTTATTTCAATATTAGTATATCTAATTAATGGATACTAGTTGCTATTTGAAGCTAAGTAATATAACTTGATAATATTGTAGGTCGGTATTTGAATAGATGTTGTATTAATATAACTCGAGAACGCGAGCTTGTAATACATGCTACTGAATTATATCTGCAAATGGGACTGAATTGTATGCTACTGCTGCTGCTGGTTGAATTAAAAAATTTAAACCCCTTTGCTGCGGGCTTCAGCCTAAGACCCGCAGCTAAAGATGATAAAAGCCACAGCTCAAATCACCTTTAGCTGCGGGCCTTAGTCTGACGCCCGCAGCTATTGCCCCTTGTTGCTGCGGGCTGTTGCTTCAGGCCCGCAGCTAAACTTCGAATTTAGCTGCGCCCATGTACGCAGCTATTATTTTTTCTCAGTTGTTGCGCCTTCAATAGCTACGACCCTTGTACACAGCTACAAACCCCTTTAAGGCCCGCAACAACGAGTGTTTTTTCCACTAGTGGGCAATTGATGCACGAGCATCTTCCTGCAAGCAGTAGGCAGACGATACTTGCGCCCTGCAAAGCGCCAGGTCGCGACTCGTGACCCTGGTCTCACCTTGCAATAGGGGTTTTGCCTCCCCCTTGTTCGAATTTTTATTTATTTCCAAAAGTATTTAGAGCATGCCTAAATGATGTTTAATCAGTTTATTTATGTATATTGAGCATGCATACGACGTTTTTGTTGTACCTGTATACCTTGGCGTGTATACTTTATTATCTTGTGATTATTGACTCTTTTCGTATACCTTGACGTGTATACTTTATTATCTTGTGGTTATGGACTCTCGTATACCTTGTCGTGTATACTTATACTTTTGTGGTTGTGGATTCTTTGTATACCTTGTCGTGTATACCTATTGTTTTGTGGTTAAGTTAATCCTAAGGACACCATGGTCCTATGAGCTGCGCAAGTTAATCCTAAGGACGGCATAGTCCTAGGAAATGAGCAAGCTAACCTTGGGTGGCATGATCCGTTAAGTTTTTCCAATCCAGAAGGGCGCCATGGTCCCCGGATATGAGTATGTTGGCTCTTGGGCAGCATGGTCCAATGAGTTTACTCACAGGCGGCATGGTCTGTTGAGTTCTGGTTAGAGTTGTCATTCAAATTCTATTATTAATCACGGGTGGCATGATCTGTGAGCTGGGTAAAAACTAATATCCAAAGGATAAAGCAGACTCAACAAAACATAGTAAAGTTACTTGAGACCCATAATAAAACAAATACCCTTAAAAAGGTTAATTTATTCCAGGATTATTCAAAGTTTAACTTATTAAAAGAAGATCGCCAAAAGCTTGACCTATTCTCGATAATTTTTTCTAAAATTTTCAAGTTGGTCTTAGAGGGTTAAAGAGTTATCCCACCAATTTTTTAGTTGTCCGGTGAATCCTGCTATGAGCATTCCAAAGACAACATGTTCATTTGATTCTCTTCTTTTTTAGGCAGCTTTTTCCATGCCCATTTCTTGAAGAGTATTAAGTATCTCATATTCAGATTTACCGTCAATATTCCATTCATGAATAGTGTCGGTTGATATTGATTCGTGCAAAACTTTTTGCCTTTCTTCATATTGAATATCAGGAGGAGTAGGTCTTGGGTAATAATTTCTAGTAGAAGTATTTTTCCAAGAGTTTCTAATTTTGTTAATTTGGTTTGATTTAGGATTATCATCAAATTGAATTTCTGAATGAACGAATGATCTTCCAACTGAGCAATCAATTCTCCTTTTGAATCAGAATTACTACTAGATTCAGTTTTCGCACAGTGTTTATCTTTATGAATAGTAGAGATCTGCTTAGATGAAGAAGAAGATAATTGAGAAAGACTTTGACATATTTTTGCAAGGTTTTCATCTTGTGTTTGAGAAGTACTAGAGTTCTTTGTTGTTATAGAGTAAGGAAAGCTCTGAGGTTTGAAATGTGGTTGAGATACATCATTTAGAAAATTTGATGAACTTGGAGGGTCCTTTGAAGAAAATCTCGGAATCTTTAGATGTGGTTTAGATATGTCAGTTGGGAATTTTGAAGAGCTTGTTTGACTCTTTAACGAGTCAATTGTACCAGATATATAATATACTTGAATTGAAAAAGTATGAATAGCTTGATTGGTATAGTTGTTTTGATGATATATTTTTGTTATATCATCAACGATAACAATTTCTTTACTTTGATATGTTCTTCCTATTTTAAAGGGGGCTGCTTCAACTTCTTTCCCTTTTTGAGTAATTGTGAAAGAAGCAAGAGGAGGATGGTCCGAATTCAAACTTTTTCACCAGTTAGATTCCAATTTTTTCGTAATTATGTTTGGACTTGAAGAGAAGAAGTATGAAAAGGATTCTCTATTCCTTTCTTTTGACAAAAGAGAGAGAACCATGTGAAGAATGGAATATTAGTATGAATTCTTTTCATATCATCATACCATTCTTCGCGAATTAATTTTTTGAGTTCTTTCGTAAACGTCAAAAACCAGGCCTTCATTTGAGAGTTTTGAAGAGAGTTAAAATCTCTTCGGAGATAATCTTTACCTTTTTCAAATTCATGATTTGAAATAGTATTTATGGAGTTAAAGTCTTGCATAGTAGAGGCAGAGATGGAGATTAAGGGGGAAAAGATTGTGTTTCGTACTTAAGAACTGGAGCTTTAAAGTTTACCTTGAAATATTTGTCATAAATATATGACTTTGTATAAGAGAATGAATTTCGTGGATTTGAATATGTTGGAAAGGAGGAGAAAGAAGATGGTTGTCCACGAAAAGAGTTGAATCTCATCAAGATGCTCTTTTCTCTTCTATTATTTCACTTATATCCTTTTGTATGATATTAAGAAGAGGCATAGGATTTGGGATTTGTAATTCGAGAGGGATTGTTATTTCATCCCAGGGTAATCTCTTAGCTATGGTGACTAAAGACTTAGTATCATTGGCATGAACTTCTAGGAAAATTTATCCTCTTTTGAAGACGGTTCATGAATGAATTTCGGATTTATGGTAGAAGACATAAGTCTAAAGTAAACCCAGAAAATAATTGCAAAATTTCTTGCAAACTCTTTGAATGCAAGACATGAAAGTCTAATAATAGGGATTCTTGAATAAGGGATCCTGTAGATCTATTGTAAAATCAGGATAACAGTTAAAATATATTGGTCCTTTACAAACATTTGTTTGAACTATTGCTAATAAAGAATCATTGTAAGATTTTAATCTATTATCTCTTAAAGCAAGAACTAATGATTTTACTGCTATTTGAACTAGACCAAAATGAATATATCTATATTTAATCTGAATATATTTTTGAATGCCTGCATGAGATAATAAATATATTGACTCAGTTTCCTTTTGAATACTTCTAGTTTCTTCATGAGTTCTTATAGAAAAGGCGGTCTTAAACTCCAACGGACCTATTTGATAAATATAACTTGGATTTTCTTTTGGGATACTCCAGTTTGAGAAGTCTACAGGTACATGAATTTCTTGACTTTGTACTGTGTTTGAATCATTACAACAACTAGATCTTACAGCAAATGCTTTTCTTAACGAGTTTGCCATGAGATCAGATAGACATGAATATTGTAGGACGTTTTCAATTCAAATGGGAACAATGGGACCACCTACCTTAAACAACAATCCAACAGGTAACGGCTAACATAACACTTTACCAACCCTTGAATAGAAACCAGACTATATATTTATGCCTTTCTTAGTTCCCTGGTACTAATACCAAGACTATGGACATAGACTATAGACAGAGAGATGCAAACTAAGACTATGGAAGAGAGATGCAAACTTGAGCAGAGAGATGCAAACTAAGACTAAGGACAGAGAGATACAAACTATGGAAAAGTGAGATACAACAAGACTATGGACAGAGAGTTGCAAGGACATATGCAAGAACTATGGACGGAGAGATACAAGGACACAAAAGTTAAATTTGCAAAATAAAATTAAATTTAAGAAATAATTTGAATAAAGTTTAATTTTATTGATATATTTAAAACTTACAAGATGACTTCAGGAAGTACAAAAGATTACAAGATGTTTTATGTAGTACAATCTCTAAAATTTTCGCTCTACTTTTTTTTTGCTTTAGAAAGCCTTATTTATTGATGGAAAAGCAAGATCTACAGTTATGAAATGCATTGATCTTTTCCACGTGGGCCGTCCTCATTGCATTTAAAAAGTTGAAATGATCGGACTGTTTGAATAATGATTACTCCTTTGAACTTTTGTCATTTCTTGGAAGAACTTCTGAAATAATTGATCTGATACTTCAAAAACGTAATAATTGGAATCTTAAAATATCTTGGCCAGCTGTGGAGAATAATTGAGCTCATCCATTCAGAATTGTAATAATTTGTTGGGAAATAATTGAAACCATCTTTAACGAGGTTTGAAAAAGTTTTCTGATGAGTAATTTTTGTTCAAAGATGGAAGTCTCTGAGTAGATGAAGGGTCCTTTGATGCAATCTCTTTTTGATCATGATTTTGAAACCTGCAAAGATGAAAGTTAGAAAAATTATTTCTCCCTTAGTTTTGCCTAAGTAAAATTACTTGGCGAGTAATATTTACTTAGCGGGATCGTAAATATTTTTTTAAGTACTAAGTACCATAATATAATTCATAAGGGTCTTGAGAAAAACGGACACCCTGTGGATCATGGTGATCCGAGTTTGAATGTTTTAATTCATCATCTGTACTATTGGAACTATCTAATTGTATTAATTTCATGAATCTCCGAGCATGAGATGGATCGAACATGAGTTGTTGCATTGCTTGGTGGTGGATTGGATCTATCACCTGCTTTTGTGATACTTTTGGATCAACCGTTTTCTTTTGTGCTTATTTTGAGGAGGAAGAAGGTTCATGAGCCTGCGGAATTTCTTTGAGAGCCCATTCTACCCTTTTTCCAGTTTGAATGAAATTGAGTACATTTTCTGGGGAACAAACTTCAGTAGAAAATTTTTCCCACCATTTGACCTTAAATTCTCGAACCAATGACAGAGCATAAGGAATTGGAAGAATTTTCTTGAGGGTATAGCACCAGTATATTAGCCATGGGATTTTGAATACTGTGTGGAAGAGTAATGACTTTGAATAAGGTTCATATTTAGTGTTTGCTACGATTGTCTCGTATCCTTCTAAACAAGTTTGAGGATAAATTTCTGGGATTGGACCAAAAAGGTACCACCAATGATAGAACCAAATTGGGAACTCTGTAGGATAATATTTGTTGAATGTAAAAAACCATGAATGATCAAAGGCATGCAGAACAAAAGCTCTATACCAGGCCATTTTGTAATCAAAGTATGAATAGGTTTGAGGGATGAATCTTTTTGAGAACGATTAATCTACATAGGTAGATGTCCATTCTGTCGAAAAAATCACCTTTTGATTATACATTTTGAATAAATAATTTTTTCGGATGGCAATTTGTCATGCTTTATTTCAACTGATTGAGAGTCAACCAGAATAAATTCATAAAACCTCTGGTTTTTGGCTGGCATTTCCGGGAACCATTCACAACCTTCTGGAAATGATTTTCTATTCAATTGTTGAATAGTTTGAGGGTTTTGATTTTCTTTGAACTTGGTGAGACATAAGACTTCATTAGGTGTTTTTGTAAAAGGAAAAATTGTCGGGAATAAGTCAAGCTTTTGGCGGTCTTCTTTTAATAAGTTAAACTTTGAATAATCCTGGTATAAGTTAACCTTTTAAGGGTAGTTGCTTTTAACAAGTTAAAACCGATTTAAAAACACATAAATGGTTGGGGATGGAAAGTAGAAGAAGAGAAGGAACACAAAAATAATAAATTAAAATTTGAGAACAGCCTCATGTATTACCGGTTAAATAATTTATAAGTCATTTGACTTGTTAAAAGTTTAAGTAATATCAAAGTTAACTCATTCCAGGATTATCTAAAGTTGAACTTATTAAAAGAAGACCGCAAAAAGGTTGACTTATTATTGACAATTTTTCCGAAATTTTAATCATACAGTAATGATGGAAGATCATGAAGGAAATATCGTACCAATCAATGATTGTTGTGATTTTTAATCATTACAATAGGTATGTATTTCGTGAGAAATCCACGAGAGGAATTGTCTGCTCAAAAGATAATTTTAACAAATTTGAGATGCCCAACATTAAATGATTATCGTTGGTATAAAGACATGTTATAACTTATGTTTGAGAAGTGACTACAATGAGTCATTTTGGGAAAAAAAAAAAATTCATTTCTGGTCTCCCAAGTCTTTTCGCTCAAAGAATTTTTAGAAAAATAAAAATATAGGATTTGACGACATTCCTTTGAGGTAAATCACGTATGGTCAGATATTTGCTTTTGTAAATAAAGAAGGATTGTCATTATGCGAAGAACTAAAGTCACAAGCTAAATACACTTCTGAAAAAGACAATCAAAAAAAAATTAGGATGTTTTTGTGAAGCTTTTGGGTTGGGAAAATCCAAGCTCCCTCTTCCAAAGGGAAAAAAGACTTCAAAAAGGCAAAAAAGAAATATTACTCGCAAAAGCAAAAAGGCTTTTCATAAATTCCTCCTTATTATAGAAAAAGAAAGAATACTAAATAGAAGTTTTTCTCAAAGAATATTGTTTGCTAATCCTGTGGTAAGCCAGGACATAAGGCAGACAAGTGTACTACTAATAGAAATATTAATGAATTATTTAAAGATAATCTAATCTTTGTCACAAACTTTCAAAAGTCCTTTTAGATTCACCTTCTCGTACTTCATCCTTAGAAGAAGGATATGACAGTGATTTTCTTTGTCAACTAAAGGATAGTGAGGATTCCGACATTGATTTGGAAGATCATGAATCCTCATCCCCTATCATACAAACCTTAAATGTTATCACGGGAAAAGATAAGATTTCTTATTCGATCTCATTAGAAAAAGTTCAAGATCCTGAAATCAAGAAAGATGCCTTGTCCATCTTAAATCTTTGGTTTTAAAAGATCCTTTTAAGAATCTTCCCGGTTCAAGTTCTCAAATCCCTATTACCGAACCTTTCAGTATTTCAAAACTGTTTGAAAAATATCCCTCAAAGGCTTTAGGGAGACTAAATCCATCTCTAGAGATAAGAACTTCAGATCAAATGCAACATGAGTTAAATACTCTCAAAACTTAGGTCTTTGAAATCCAAAGGTTTGCAATCTCTACAACTAAAGGATTTAGAGATTAAAATAAGACTTTCCCTTTTAGAAAAACCTTCTAACGAAAAGGAAATTCAGAATGATGACTTAATTTAATCAGTCAGCAGGGTAAAATTTCAAAAATGGTATGTTTCAATTACCTTAAAAATTAAAGTTTGGCATTAGTAGATAGTGGAGTTGATCAAAATTTTATCAAAGAAGGACTTATTCCTTCAAAGTTTTATGAAAGAACTGGTACCCAATTGCATGGAGCAAATGGGTCCCCCCTTTATATAAATTAGAAGGTTTCCAAAGTTAACATATTAAATAACAATTATTGTACCCAATTGCATGGAGCAAATGGGTCCCTCCTTTATATAAATTGTATCAAAGAAGAAATAATCCTCGGAAGCCCTTTTCTAACTTAAATTTACCCTTCTATATGTTGACAACAAAGGAGTCCACACCGAGATCTTTTTTACAATCAGGATAATTGTTAAAATATATTGGTCCATTACAGACATTCGTTTAAACTATTGCTAATAAGGAATCCTTGTAAGATTTTAATCTATTATCTCTTAAAGCAAGAAATATAGGGCAATCTATACCCTTATGAACTAATGGTTTTACTGCTATTTGAACTAGACCAAAATAAATATACCTGTATTTATTCTGAATATATTTTTGAATTACTGCATGAGATAATTCATATATAGACTCAGTTTCTTTTTGAATACTTCTAGTTTCTTCATGAGTTCTTATGGAAAAGGCAGTCTTAAACTACAACGGACCTATTTGATAAATGAGACTTTGATTTTCTTTTGGGATACTCCAGTTTTAGAAGTCGACAGGTACATGAATTTCTTGACTTTGTACTGTGTTCGAATCATTACAACTACTTTGTGATACTTTTCGATCAACCGTTTTCTTTTGTGCTTATTTTGAGGAGGAAGAAGGTTCATCATCCTGCGGAATTTCTTTGAGAGCCCATTCTACCTTTTTTCCAGTTTGAATGAAATTGTGTACATTTTCTGGGGAACAAACTTCAGTAGAAAATTTTCTCACCATTTGACCTTAAATTCTCGAACCAATGACAGAGGATAGGGAATTGGAAGAATTTGCTTGAGGGTGTAGCACCAGCATAATATCCATGGGATTTTGAATTTAGTGAGGAAGAGTAATGACTTTGAATAAGGTTCATATTTAGTGTTTGCTACGAAAGTCTCGTATCCTTTTAAACAAGTTTGAGGATAAATTTCTAGGATTGGACCAAAAAGGTACCACCAATGATAGAACCGAATTGGGAACTCTGTAGGATAATATTTGTTGAATGTAAAAAACCATGAATGATCAAAGGCCTACAGAAGAAAAGCTCTATACCAGGCCATTTTGTAAACAAAGTATGAATAGGTTTGAGGGATGAATCTTTTTGAGAAGAATTTTCTGCATAGGTAGATGTCCATTCTGTCAATATGAAGCCCATGGATCAAACTCATTTCAAATCAAAGGTTCAAACCATCATAGTCTCTTTGGCAATTTGTTGTGTATGAACACCTTTCAAAACATTTGTTGTGCTTAAGAACCTAATATTTTTGACTCCTTGAATAAGTATTAGGTATATGTAAAGCATATGAAGCCCTTGGATCAAGCTCATTTCAAATCAAAGGGTAAAACCATCATAGTCTCTTAGGTGATTTGTGGTGTATGAACACCTTCCAAATGATTTGTTGTGCTTAATTACCAAATATTTTTGACTCCTTGAATAGGTATTAGATATATTAAAAGCATATGAAGCCCTTGGATCAAACGCATTTCAAATCAAAGGTTAAATCCATCATAGTCTCTTTGGCGATTTGTGGTGTAGGAACACCTTTTAAATCATTTGTTGTGCTTAATTAACAAATATTTTTTATTCGTTAAATGAGTATTAGGTATATTTAAAGCATATGAAGCCCTTTGTTCAAACTCATTTCAAATCAAAGGTTAAAACCATCATAGTCTCTTACGCGATTTGTGGTGTAAGAACACTTTGCAAATCATTTATCGTGCTTAATTACCAAATATTTTGGACTTGTTCAATAGGTATTAGATATATTTAAAGCATTTGAATCCCTTGTATCAAACTCATTTCAAATCAAAGGTTAAAACCATCATAGTCTATTACGAGATTTGTGGTGTATGAACACTTTCAAATCATTTATTGTACTTAAGTATCTAATGTTTTTTATTCTTTTAATGGGTATTAAGTATATTTAAAGCACATGAAGCCCTTTGTTCAAACTCATTTCAAATCAAAGGTTAAAACCATAGTCTCTTATGCGATTTGTGGTGTAAGAACACCTTGCAAATCATTTGTTGTGCTTAATAACCAAATATTTGGACTCCTTGAATAGGTATTAGATATATCTAAAGCATATGAAGCCCTAGGATCAAACTCATTTCAAATCAAAGGTTAAAAAAATCGGAGTCTTTTACGAGATTTGTGGGGTATGAACATCTTTCAAATCATTTGTTGTGATTAAGTATCTAATATTTTTTATTCGTTGAATAGGTATTAGGTATATTTAAAGCATATGAAGCCCTTTGTTCAAACTCATTTAAAATTAAAGGGTAAAACCATCATAGTCTCTTAGGCGATTTGTGGTGTATGAACACCTTTAAAATCACTTGTTGTGCTTAATTACCAAATATTTTTGACTCCTTGAATAGATATTAAATATTTGTAAAGCATATGAAGCCCTTGGATCAAACTCATTTCAAATCAAAGGTTAAAACCATCATAGTCTCTTACGAGATTTTTGGTGTATGAGCACTTTTCAAATCATTTGTTGTGCTTAAGTACCCAATATTTTTTAGGGAAAATTGTCGGGAATAAGTCAAGCTTTTGGCGGTCTTCTTTTAATAAATTAAAGTTTGAATAATCTTGTAATAAGTTAACCTTTTAAGGGTATTTGCTTTGAACAAGTCAAAATCTGTTTAAAAACACATAAATGGTTGGGGATGGAAAATAGAAGAAAAGAATGAACACAAAAATAATAAATTAAAATTTAAGAAAAGACTCACGTATTACCGGTTGAATAATTTCTAAGTCATTTGAATTGTTAATAATTTAAGTTATATCAAGGCTAACTTATTCCAGGATTATCTAAAGTTTAACTTATTAAAAGCAGACCGCGAAAAGGTTGATTTATACTTGAGAATTTTACCTTTGTAAAATAGGCTGAATTTGAATCCGTTTGCTTTTGAACCTTTGGGGGTGAGGCTTGATTTTGAGTGGTTGTTTGGGAATTGCTTTGAATTTTGTGCATAAGTAAGTTGAGGAAATTCAAATTTATTTGAGAGGGGTATTTTTGTGGAGTTTGAAGAGGTGCTTGTTTGGATTTTCATTTTATAATCATCGGGCGATTGATAGCCCTTTGGATTTTTCTGGAGCTTCTTTGAAGTCATTTTTCCCCTGCAAAAGTTCTCTTGTAAGAAAATTAGGAAGAGAGTTTTTGCTTCCAATTTATGTGTACAATTTCAAAATCAAAACAGATAAAATGGCTTGCCATCGGGCAAACAATTGTTTTGAAACTAAAATTTTAACATCCTTTTCTAATACTTCTTTTGCTGATTTGCAGTCAATACGTAAAAGAAATCTCTTATTATTAAGTTCATCTTGAAATTTTGAAATATTCAAAACAATTGATAAAATTTCCTTTTTGATTATAGAGTAATTCTTCTGTGGCCCAAGCCAGACACCTGAATGAAACCTAATTAGTTGTTCACTAGTATCTATTTTTTGCTTAAGTATGCCTCCATATCCTATATCTTAAGTATCAGTTTCAACTATCATGTATGCATTAGGATTAGGAATGCCTAGACACGGGAGTGACTTGACCTTTTCTTTTAATGACTTTTTATTGACCATGCTGGGGGATTTTTCTCCAACCTTTGAAATAAAGGCATGCAGGCTTGCCTTAATCCCGGGAGGAAATCTGAAACATAATTAAGACACCCGAGAAACCGTTGTAGTTGATTTTTATCTTTTATTTCATCAGGAAATTTGTTAGCAAATTCAATAGCCCTTTCTATGTGCTTAATGGTTCCTTGGTAAATGTCATGTCCTAGGAATTAGTTTGGAAAAGTTTCATTCTAGAATCAGAGATAACTAGTCCATTTTTCTCTATAACATGGAGAAAATTTCGAAGATGTTTGAAATGTTGATCAATATTTTGAGAAAATATTAAGACGTCATCAATGTAAACAATTGAGAAAGAAGAATAGTGATTTAGAATAACATTCATTATGTTTTGGAATTCAGAGGGAGCGTTTTTAAGGCCAAAAGGCATCACATTCCCTTCGTGGTGACCAAAGGGAACAGTAAATGTAGTTTTATACCTATCCTGCTCATCAATCTGAATTTGCCAAAATCCAGATTTAATGTCGAATTTTGAAAATACTTTTGAATTATATAATCTTTTTAAAAGATCTCTTTTATTTGGGATTGGATAATGAATCCATTGTAGGACTTTGTTCAAAGGCTAATAATTGATTACAAGCCTCGTGACTCCCCTCTCCTTTTCAGCTTGGTTCACTACGTAAAATTCTGCACAACTCCATGGAGATTTAGAGGGTCTGATAAATTTTTTATCAAGTAATGTTTGAATTTCCTTTTTACATGTTTCTAATAAGTCTGAATTCATTTGGATTGGTCTGGCTTTAGTTGGGATATTTTTCTCTGAAAAACTCGATTCATACGGCAGTATGACCACGTGCTTCTTTCTATTCCAGAAACCATTAGGAACTTCTGAACAAACTTTGCTTTTGAAGAGATTTTCTACTTCGGTAATTTTCTTTTGAATAGAGGGTGAATTGAGATGTTCTTCTATATTTTGAAAAGAAATGTCATCTCTTAGAATAGCAATTCGATATTTCATATTATTTATCATATTTATTTTCTGATAAACTGTGGAAGACTGTAGTAATGAAATGTCTCTTTGTAATATGGGTGAAAGAAATTTAAAAGAAATCTTTTTCCCAAAGATCTCGGTGTGGACTCCTTCGTTGTCAACACAGAAAGTGTAAATTTGAGTTAGAAAAGGGGTTCCAAGGATTATTTATTCTGTAATGTCTTTAAGGACAATGAATGTATTTTAAAACAAGAAGAAGAAGAAGAAGAAGAAGAAGAAGAAGAAGAAGAAGAAGAAGAAGAAGAAGAAGAAGAAGAAGAAGAAGAAGAAGAAGAAGAAGAAGAAGAAGAAAGAGGAGGAGGAGGAGGAGGAGGAGATGGTGGTGGAACATGCTCAGCTCACCCCCATTAGAGGCTTCAGAATCTGAAGAAGGAAAAGAAGATCGAGACTCTTCATTTTCCTCTTCCTCTTAAAGTGCATCCAAGAGGCAATCCAAAATTCTCTACTCATCCTTTTCTTGGAGCAGCTTTAGTCCTCCTCCGTCTAATTGACTAGTGATGGTGGTGGTGCTTCTGGTGATCCCACTTCCTTTGGTGGTGACGATGGAGAAGAAGAAGAAGAGATGATCGGAGAGGGAGGATTTAGAGGTTCTCCTCCTTGGTTGCTTGGTCCAGCATTGATTCTTCGCCTTTTTGAGGATGGTTATGCCATTGTTGGAATATTTTTGGAGAAGAAAAGGCGATTGAGAAGGAGATTTTGTGAGAGAAATCTAGAAGATTTCAATTATGGTGATATTGAACGATAGAAATTACCCATACTTTCCTCTCTATTAAATAGAGGGAAAGGGAGGCTTTTCATCTCCTACCTTTATTGATCGGAGCCTCTTCATTTAAAAGGCTTAAAGTGATTTGACGGTTGTGAATGCGTATTGAGACACGTCATTTACCCCAAATGCAAATATTCACCTTATTAGTGTAATAATGAAAGAAATGTAATCATTTCAATTGTCTTGGAAGTTGAAAAGTTTTTACCAATAGCATTTTTACTATTTTTCTAGTTAAACTATTTTTTGCAACTTATAAATTATAATAAGCGTCATTATTTCCCGCTTAAATATTTTTTGTTTTTAGGAAAAACAACTCAACGGATTCATTTCCACATCATTAGTAATTTCTTTTAACGGTCCAATATTACCCCATGCATTATGGGTTTTTCGAATTTTTGTTTTTTACCTCTGAACCATCTTCTTTTTTAGCTGAACGAGAAATCTTAGTGAAATCTCCTTAAATCTTTTTTTAATACTAAGATTTAGAACTTCAATTAATGGATTCTCAACAACATACCTCTAATTCCTCTAGTGAGAAGATATTGTGAATGTTACAAATCTCTAGAAGCTAAGAAGCTCTGTATTAGTGAAGGACCATGATCCTGAATATCGTTGCAAAGTTCTTTAGACCTTTGTGATATTTAGAAAACACAAATCATATCGCAGGTTGCCTTATCTTGGTCATGCTCTTTCTTTTGGTGCTACTAAAATTTTAATGAGGGACACAATATGCCCTAATTTTCAACAGTGCATAATGGGAATGCACAGCTTAAGACCTTTAGTGTTTAATGATCAACCTCTTAAATTAGAATGATTTATAGCTACCAAACCCATTAAAGGTTGGGCTTAAGATATTTAATTCTAGAGCTTGGTTTGAAAAGTTATCACCTTACTATCCTAAGTGGTAATAATTGAAAATATGTAGCTTTCTGAAATTAGCCACTTATAGTACCATTCCATTTAATGGAGCTCTCACTTCTAGTCTCATTTCCCTATGTGATCCAGTACTTAATTACTTTGTGATGGGTAGAGGATTAATGACTGTCTTAATGGTAGATATTGCCTTTCTCACTAGCTTGTACCTTTTGGTATTGAGAAGGAGGATTTTCCCATTTTTATGTATTGCCTACAGCTAAGGAGGAGTACTATCAGGCACATAGTTTGTTCCAATATATGATGAGGGTTGGACCCAACCATTCTTTGAAGTGTGGTTTTCATTTTATGGTTGACTTTTTCATGAGGACGAGGGACTGCACTCCAGTGGAGGAGGTGTATTTTATAACCTTTTCCCTTGCTAGGCTTTTGATACCTAAGGTTTGTGGTATCACTGCCTTGTTTCTTACTTTAGATGCTAACATTACTATTCAGCTGAAAACAATAGCATTGTGACCCATTGTATTAGGTCAACCATATAGGAGTATCTTTAGATGTAGAGAAGCTAACCTTTCCATTAGGCCTGATGGAACAACTTCTTCAGAGTCTGTGTTTGGACCTATCTGGTTGTTGACTACATGGTGTTTTATGTACTTTAGACACGTATGTAAGCTAAGAAAACAACATAGTTTAGGCTAGAACTTAGTGAAGAGTTGCAAAGTATTTCAGAGTCTAGAGGGAAAGTTCATCTAAAGTCTCTTCAACACACTGCCCCTGAAGATTGTAGTTGTTATGCAGAGACTTATTGAGAATTTTTAGGTAAGAGAACCTTAATCTCTATTGGTTTACTTTCTAGACATTGATGGTTGTCTAGTGAAATGTTGGTATGTCTATGGGGATGAAGACCATAATCCGAAGGCTCCTCGATGGTACAATAAAGCTAGTCTTAGTTGGTTGTAACCATCTGTATCTATTGATGCATCTGTTTTAGTTGTTCTATTTTGGAGTGTAATTCGTTTGTAAGGGGATCTGCCTGCATGTGAGCTAGGTTTCTTTGCCTTTGAGGTATTTAACTCTCAACTATTTGCTCGTCAATTTGGATTGGTGTAAGCTATCGCTCTCCCTCCTTTTATGACCCATAACAACCCTTGGGAGAAGAGGGGTAGGCATGAAGAATTGGACGTTTATAAGAGTAAATCTATAGACATTGTAAACTTCAATCCAAGTGATTGGTTATGGTGCAATGGGAGAACCACATCAGACTATAAGTATTGGTGGTCTTTGTGTTCCGTTCACTAGGAAGTTGTTCATCATGCAACAATCAATAGACTCAATGACAACCTTGTTATGAAAGGTGATTTACTTTCACTCATAATTGTTTGATTCTTTGATTTTATGATCTCGATAACAAGGTTCTCTCTTAAGGGGACGAAGAGAATTGTGTTTGTTAAGATTGCACAACTACCATTACCCTTCCATTATCAACCTGGGAGCTCATAGGATTTCCCTTTGACTATTGATGAAGAAGATGAAGATTTAGGCACATATGGAGCTTTAGTTCAAGATCTCATTAGGAAATGTTGTATGGTCCAGGTCCCAGATAGACCCTCACAGACGAGGTGTAAGGAGGAAGAGATCTCACTGGGAAGAGATTTCTTTGAAGGCTGATATAGGAAAAATTAGGTCGTTACTAATCCCCCTAAAATAAAACTAATACCTAACTAGACCACTAAACTAAGTAAAGTGGTAAGCAAGGGTCATTCTTCCACAAGGACTAAGGAACATCGATATGTGTTAATTTAATAATAAGCTAGGTCGAAAAGGAGTCGAAAGGTGTCAACTACCAGCTAAAATCTATTAAACTAAACTAAGTACTGAAGACCAAATAGGATTAGGGAAAGTGATCCAACACCAACCAATCATGATTTAGGGAATTAGAAGGATGAAACATGGAGGAAAGAAAACCAAGCAACTAATTGAGGTTATTGACTCTTAACTAGCTTTAAGCCCTCTCTCAAGGGTGCATAAAACTACCTAGATCACATAATCAAGCCACTCTCATGGTCTCAAACATGCAACCAAGGGATAATCACAATGTCAATCCACAAAACACTCACGTAAATATCACTCTCATGAGTAATTAAGCAAGATAATAGCATAAATGTCAACCTTAATCTCCTCTCTCAATTTGATTAAGGCATCAATAAACACAAACATTCAAGTGGCCAACTAGAATGCAAGCAAATAGTAATCATGCCATTAATCAATTAAGAAGCCTAATAAAACTCCTAATTTCATATTCAAACACCCAAAATCAACCATAGTTGGGTTTTCACCCAAACCCTACCCAAAACTACTCCATAAACACAAAAATGAGAACTTTAAACTAAACAAAATAGATCCCAAAATAATTACACTAAGCATGAACAATTAATCTAAGAAAAACAATTAAAATAAAGCAATAAAGGAAGATAGAGAGAGTAAGAAATGCTCATTGATAAATTGTTGGATCTTGAAATCCAAGTTGTCAGCCTTGAATCTCTAAATCTTCAATCTCTCTTTGAGTTTCCTCATTTCTCTCTAAACTAAGCTATGGAGGCTAACCCTCTCTAAAACTAGGGTATCTCCCCAAAGGTTCAAAATGTGAAAATAAGAATCTCCCTAAATTTAGGTCAAAAGAGTATTTATACAACCCCCAACTAAGGGCAAAAAGGGGAAAGGAAATAAAATATACGCTTTTGCAAACCCCCAGTGATCAGACGATCCATAGTGATGATTGCCCGATCACCACGAAGCAGGAACTCTGAAGGAAAAACAGCAAAAGTGATCGGGCGATCAATGTGGATCGGGCGGGCACTCGGGCGATCACTATATAGATCGGGCGGGCACTCGGGCGATCACTATATAGATCGGGCTGGCTCTCGGCCGATCTAGAGATGGATCAGGCGATCCACTCAATTCTGGCTGGGCTATGTCTTCTTCTCCTCTTTTCCTTTCTTTTTTGGGCTTGGGCTTCCTCTTCACTCGTTTCCTTTTCTTTCTCTTCTTCCATTCACTTGGGCTGGGCTCTCCTCTTCTTCTTTTCTTTCTTTTCTTCTTCATTTGGATTGGACCCCAACTCCTTCCTTTCCAATCCTCTTTGCTTTGCAATCATCTTCTTCCTACATGTTAGTCAAGTACAAGAAAAACGCAATCAAAAGCATACAGAATAGAAACTAAGAAGGGAAAACCATGGGAAATGAGAGAAAATCAAGGGAATTAGTGAAAATCTCCAAATAGGATGAAGATGATGGAAATAGGTGTAAGAATTAAGGAAACATCAAGAAAAAGCAATAATATGGACCAAAACGCTACCATATGAGTGCGATAAATCTCACGCATCAACTTCCCCCAAACTTGACTCTTTGCTTGTCCTCAAGCAAATCAAAATGGATAACTAGATGATGCACAAAGGTGACTCGATGAAACCGAAAAAAAATGAGATCACCAAAGGGGGAAAGGGAGAAAAAACCAACTCACTTTCGTGGAGATCACGATTACATTTAGCATATGCAACAAGCCCTTTAAACCCTTAGGATGACCCTTGTTTACGAGGATGGTCTCGTGGGGGTTTTCAGAAGGCATACCCACAAAGCCAATACACCAACTGAAACAAGCAACAACCCAAGAATGGGAACATCACTAAGGTGTGAGAGATGGAGTCAAGAGCGGACCACAAGCAAGTATCTATGAGAATGTTCTTCTTTCATTACAAACATGACATATGAGTGGAGAAGGAGGTTATGAGATGAGCTAAACTAAGGTGCAATTTCAACAATTTTCCTAACTCTTCCACTACTTCCTACGCCTCTACTCCAAGGGTCATTTGGTTCTAAAACTTATGTATAGGATGAGAAAACCGGATCAAGTAACTCTAGTCCCCAATGTGCGGAAAATTTTCCCCCAAACTTAGCAATTTCATTATTATGGAGATGAAGATAAGGAAATAGTGAAGCAACTACCAAGGAGTGCGGGGCTTAGTCTTCCCCCTGTTTGTACGGTCCATCCACTCACAAGGCAGACATGTTTCTTAGGCACGTTACCAAGTACTCAGTCGGAGACGCACTAGGAGGAAAAACATTCATACTCAAGTCGCAACAATCTCGTCGCCACTAGGGAGTTCTACTTCACTTTTTCGAACCCCCAGTTAAGCATGGGAATGGGCTAGGACCTTGGTTAATAACCACCCTTTCGCAACTCTTATTGAAATTATGTAATTTTTTTCTTTTTGTTTCTTTCTCATTCTATTTGTTTGAGGTTACTAGCCTTTTACATGAAACCATTTTTTTTGTGGGAGTGGTGAAAATGCTAAGTTATTTGGGGTAGATCTCAAATGCATTAGGGGACCCAAGTTAGGAGAACCATGTAAGGACTTTCTATATCATGAAGGATAGAACTAAGTGCATTATTTAAGGAGAATTTAGTCGTTTTCGTTTCGGAGCTATTTGCTTTGAAGGCAAAGCAACAAAGTTTAATTCATCTCAAAATTCCCTAATCTACACATGTTCCAAACTTTATTAGCTTAGACAATTTTATTCTCATTTTCCCTCACTTGGACCATCATAGACTCTTTCAAAGAAAATAGCCTTGAATTCTAGCTTTTCTTGGGTTTTATTAATTCCAACTTTTTGTATTTTGATTTTTCTAAAACAAAGTTCTCTTGAAAAGGGAAAAAAAAGGAAAGAAAAGAAAAAAAAAAAAAGAGAAGAGAAAAAAAAACAAAATATTTTTGGGTTTGAAATTTATTGAAAATATAAAGGAAAAAATATATACATCTCCCCTAAGCTAGCGTATAGCTATAACTCCCCCAAACTTGAATGAAGCGTTGTCCTCAATGCTAAGAAAATGGAGTCAATGAAGGGAGGGGAGAAGAAACACTCAACAAACAAACATATGTTCCACAAAACATAAGTCATTTGAAAAAGAGAGAAAGAAGGATGCTACCGGCTAGTAGGTGGGTGTCAATATCCGCAAATGACCCAATTGTTCCCTTGCTAATCAACCTTCTTCAAAACCATGTTTGTTTTCCATATGATATGGAGAATGAATCTTGCTAAAAATATGTACCTAAATCAATATTAAAGAAAAAACATGAACGGGTTACTTCCCGAGAAAGGCTTGTTTAATGTCCGTAGCTCGACCTTGTTAGTAAATAGCAATTCAACGATCGCAAGAGTTTGTCAAATGCACTAGCACACATTTCCATTCTTATTAAGTATGCAATAGAAAAATGAAAATTTTCCACAAAGTGCAATGCAACTCTATGCAAATGAGGATATGGATCCCAAAAAGAAGAAGGATTAAAAGGAAAAACAAAGAAGCAAGAAAAACAAGAATCAAAATAAGAAGAAAAAAATGAATAAGATGGCAAACTCTCCTCTATAAAATATTTTTTGGTAGCAATCTCATTCCTCTCCTCAATAATAAAAGAATCAGGCACTTGAAGGTCAAAAGAGCAGGAATCTCATCTAAATTTGGAATTTTGAGAGATGAGAATTGAAATAAAATGGGAATAGAGGGGATAAGGTCAATCCTTCTAGCAAATGGAACATGACGGAAAGGTATAGAAACAAGGCTTTCACTAACCACTTCACTCATATCACAAGACTTAAAAGGGAAGACTTATTCCATCAATGACTTCTCCTCAAGAACTTCTCCATTATTCATCAAAACTTCAAAATCATCCTCAAGCTCTATGCTACTCTATCCCAATTGATTATCATTTTTAACATCCATCGAATCAACAATAGGTGGGAGATCAATTTGAGAATCAAATTGGGGAAGGGATTCACAATCAAGCATATAAGATTCATCATTGGGAGCATAAGATTGTTGATAGCAAGGGTTTGAAGACAATTTATGAGATGCATGTACAACATTAGCATTATAAATGGGAGAATTACAAGTCTCAGGTTTGTAACTAGAGATGAGAGAGCAAGAGATGGGAGAATTACAAGTCTCGGGTTCGTAACTAGAGAGACTTTCAAGTTTTTGATTAATATGCATTGACAATTCCCATTCATAAGTTTCTCTAGCCAACCACTCAAATAGACTCCAAGCCTCGTCCAAAGATTGAGCATGGAAGTCACAAATAGACATAGACTTTACCACCCTTCTAGTTTCTTCATTTAGACCCTCAAACATAACATCACATATTTCCCATTTTTCAAAGCTATGCTCACAACCAAGAGAATCACCAAGCCTCCAATAATACCTCCAAAATACTTCATATTCATATTGGGGTAGGGAAAAGATTATCGTTTTTTCAAATTTTTTTAATAAAGATAACAAAAGAGAAAGAAATCATCAAGAGAAAGAAATATTCACAAAAGGCCTAGACTCATCTAATCCATACGAATCAATGTTAGCCGAAGTCCCCGGCAACGGCGCCATTTTAATATAGGAAAACTTAGGTCGTTACTAATCCCCCTAAAATTAAACTAATACCTAACTAGACCATTAGACTAAGTAAAGTGGTAAGAGGGTCATTCTTCCACAAGGACTAAGGAACATCGATATGTGTTAATTTAACAATAAGCTAGGCCGAAAAGGAGTCGAAAGGTGTCAACTACCAACTAAAATCTATTGAATTAAATTAAGTACCAAAGATCAAATAGGATTAGGGAAAGAGATCCAACACCAACCAACTCATGATTTAGGGAATTAGAAGGATGAAACATGGAGGAAAGAAAATCAAGCAACTAATTGAGGTTATTGACTATTAGCTTCTCAAGGGTGCATAAAACTACCTAGATCACATAATTAAGCCACTCTCATGGTCTCAAACATGCAACCAAGGGATAATCACAATGTCAAACATTAATTTTATACGCATTATAAAGTAGTAATAGTTTACTTAAATATAGCTTACTTATGACGTACTTAATAACCAAGTTACAAAGCCCATAAATCTTATATTATAAAGTTAAGTTATTAAATAACGACTAACTATAAATAATTATTAATAATGAGCCTTGTTATAAAAACTCTTTGGAAGTTGGTAAGTTTAAATAAAATATATATTTAAAAGGATTCACATGACAGAAATGGTTCGTAAAATTTAGAATAAAATATTAACAATTACTTATTAATTCGTGAATAGATTAGAAAGGAAAATGTTATTGCGAGCCTCTCCCTGCTAACAAGGTTATTAAGCAGGACTTGAGATAACTTCTATTGCTAACGCCCACAACCCCCTTCCAACTATTTTTTATGGTAATGTTTTGTTTTTAATGATGTTATTTATGGATTGTGAGATATGAAATATTATTATGTCAATGATGCGATAAATGTTTTCTGTAATTGGTTTGATGAAGTATGATCATAATAAGATATGAAACATGATAAAGAAAAGTGAAAGATGGTTCTTAGGCAGTATTCTGTTCTGTTACTCGTGCACGTACCATTATGGCGGCCCTGCCACCTTCTGTTGGGGGATAATAATCTCTCATGACATCTGTATTATGTTATGCCACCTTCTGTTGGAGGGATAATAATGTCCCGAGGCACGCCACCTTCTGTTGGGGGATAATAATCTCCCGTGACATGCACCTTCTGTTGGAGTACTTTGTGTTCTACGTGGCTTATCATCTGTTATACTCGCTAAGTTACCAAAATGAATGATATATGTTAATAACTCTGGTAAGGAAGATGATACGACATGATCCTTCTGGATGAATTAATTATGCATAAGTTATTTGTTGTCAAATGGATTTACATTATTTCTCTTCCCCTGTTTTACAAATAAATTGAAATGAATCTACGATGTTAGGGTAGTATGTTACTCAACCTCGGCTCATGACGTTTTGCTTATCTGTTTTTGGTACTATTTAAGTGTTGCAAGACACACGAAGAGAGTTTCCGATTGACATCTATAATAATGATTATGTGATTAAGTTACTTAGTGATTGGTTCGAGAAGTAGGCGTTATGTTATGTTTTGGGGGAGACGTTGAGATGAATAATGATAAGGTAAATTTATCTATTAAAGGATACAGTTAATGAGTTGTATTTTTAAGACAATTTTTATTATGGGCCCAAAACCCACAAACTTGAGGATGTTTTCCGCTGCTATTTATGAACAAAGTATGATTACCGATGTTCTAATAATGAATAATTGAGTTTAATAAAGGACCCCTAATTTCGGAGCATTACATTGGTGTTGAAATCTTGAGCTTCTACCCATTTTGTGAAATAATATGTGATTACTAGAATGTGGGAGTGTCTTACAGACGATGCTGGATGGATAGTACCCAATTGCATCCATTGTCCAACCTCTGTAAGGCCATGATTTTATGATAGACTCTAATTTAGAAGTTGGTGCCCTACTGATTAGTCCAAATATTTTACATTGTTTGCATTCTTTAGCACAGGCTATGTAATCTTTACAAATAGGCGACCAAAAGAATCCATGTATATGGATCAACCATCTTATCTTGAGTCCATTCTAGTGAGCACCTTAAAGTCCCTGATGAACTTCAGCCATCATAGTAAGAGCTTCTCCTACATCTATGCATTTCAAGAGTGTACCTTCAGGTCAATTGAAATGGTGTCAATCTCTAAAACCTTCTTAGTATGACTCCTAGATGTGAAGTGGTCGTTGGCACTATGATATCATTGAAGCACTTTTGAGCTTTGTCGCGGAGTGAAAACTCAAATAACATGACCTTCAGTTGCTCAGCTGTGACTCTAGAGTTTTTGATAGTTCTACAGGGTTGTTGAAATCTCTTTAGATGTTTAGACGGATCTCCAGTAGGATGCCCACCAAACTGATAATGTTGCACCATATGGATGAGTGCAGGTTTGATCTTGAAACTTGTTGAAGCAATGGTGGGCATAGGTGGACCAATGGGGGATGCTGTCAGGATTAGGCACCCCAAAAGACTTCTGTGACTTTGTCATTGATGATGAGAAAGTCTCTGATGATGGCTTCTCTTACTCAAATTCCTCTCGAAAGTCCCGGATTATCGATTCAGTCTTTAAGTCCCCTAGAATAATGTGACTTTCCTTCGATACCTAGATATAAAAAGAAGAACAACAAGATAACCGTCAGATCTGCCTCAATCTGAAAGGGGAGGTTCCAATGAGGCAAAAAGAAGTACGCTAAATAATCGAATAAAAACTAGAAATCTAGTCGTCTCCCCGGCAACGACGCCAAAAACTTGATGGTTTGAAATATAATATCGCAAGTGCACAAAGTCTGTTGTTATCAGAGCCTTGCAAGTATGGATCGAATCCACAGCGAGAAAGGTTTTCAGAGTTAATATTCAATTAAACATCTACTTCAGATGAAATCAAGGAATAATAGCTTAACTAATAATTAAACTAATGAAAATAGGATTAAAACGAAAATATATCTATGAATTAAAAGCCTAGGGTAATAGTTCAGTCCATCATGCTTATATCAATTAAAGGGCTCAAACAAGTAACAATACCTAGGTTTAGAGTGGAGCGATTCGATCAATTGTAAATCCTATGGTTAGGTCTCAACGCCCATAATTCAACATATGTCGTATGATCACAAACATAATCAGAATTACTAGTGCGTTCTAAGCTCTAAAAGTAAGACTGGTCTATAGGAACAATTATTAGCCAGACGTAATTCATGAAATTTGCCACTAACATAAATCACGGTTCAAGAACAAATCACACTATAAACACTCTAATCAAAACGTAGAAACCAAAAGCAATTTAATTGACAATCATGGCATAAACATGTCTTCCCTCACTAAAACCCTAGAAAGGATATCTACTCACTCATGACTACGAAGACCGAAATCAATGCTATGTACAGATTCAAATTTGACAATAATAGCAATAACCAATCAATGTTAATCTAAGCAAGAATAAAATAGAAACAAAACGAAAGGAAAAGAATTACCGCAATTCAATCTGAACGACAAACTTTATTGAAAGCAAAGTAGGAATCCAATCTTCAACAATGGAGATAAAACTAGAGTTCTAAATCTAGGGCTCAATGAAATCACAATGGAACATAAGATATGTCTAAAAAAACTAAGTCTTGTATTTATACTAAGTCTAAAAAGGATAGAAAAAGAACTAAAATCGGACAATAAAACGCGCGTCATAAGTCCTTCGATGTTGTCGCCCGATGCCATGGGGCGAAACTATTTTCTTCAAATCCAGAACAACAACATTTGTAAAGCCGCCCGATAGGGTTGGGCCAATCTCCCCGATCGGGCGGCTTTACGTCTTTTCCCAGCAGAAACAACATCTCGCAACATGGCAGAGCAACAGCTCACAAATGTCACTCCACCCAAAAGATCGAAAAAGAATGGAAAAAGAATCGAACATTGTACCTTGTTCACGCCGCCAATAGCACCAACCCGGAAAATCTGATACCACTTGATGAGATTGTGTTCCCAAATAGAGAAAACAATAAAAGAATTCAAAGCAAAGGACTTAAATTTATTCTATAAGTCCGAAAATTAAACACTCGAGTAACAGGATATTTTAATTTATGCCAACATTCCTGAACCACACAAATTAAATAACAAAACTAATTAGAACATTCATGAACCTAAGTATTTTGCACTCTCAATAATTAACATTCCTGAAAATTATTAAAAGGTTGATTTTTAAACTCACTCTGAATTTAAAACTCTTAAGAAAACAATTGTTTTTCTGAATAATGTATACTAAACTTTATTGATCATATGACATATTTATAGTACATCCACAACCCTTACAAAAACTGAAAACAATTAGGAAAACCTTAAGATAGGCGCATAATATCTTCCCTTATTCTATTCTAATTAGAGTTTAACATACTCCCTTAGAATTAGGAAAGTTTGTTGCAAATCTTATCTTTTAGCATGAGCCTTGTCTTCTCTTACAAGCTTCATCTTTTAGCAGCCACCTTATCTTATTTTCCAAACTCTATCTTGTAGGCGCCACACTTTTTTTGACTTCCTTCCTTTGTGTTGACTTTCCTTCTTCCTTCCATATTGTCATCTTAATCAATAACTTTGACTCTATACTTTTTTAACTTTGACTCAACAAAAATTTAAGTTACAATATTTAAATAAATAAAATGACAGAATATAGCCTAAAACAAGAAAAACACTTTTTAAGTGAAAAGGTAAAAACCTATAGGCAAACTCTACATTACATACTCAACTAACTATTTTAGGAAAGGAATTAAATGGATGGACAATCCACATCAGTCACCATGATGGCTTGGTCATATCATTGGCCATCAGCAACTGCTTGATGAAACGAGTGCTAGTGGACAACGTCAGTTCAACTAATATTATCTTCGAAAACGACCTAAAAAGCAGGGGGCTGCTTGAAAGCAATATCATAAAAAAGCCCATTTCTAAATGGATTTAGTAGAGAACCAGCCCTTACCATTGGTGAATACTCTGCCTACATATGCAAAAGTAATCAATCTATAAGCCAAGTTCAGTATAGTAGACTGTCCTTTAGTTTACAATGTAGTAGTGAGGACACCCTTGATACATAGTATAAAAGTTGTGCCCTCCACCTACCATCAAACCATTAAGTTTCCAACTAGTTGGGATTCTTGGGAAGTGTAGGTTACCAAAGGTGATCGCAAGCTAGCCAGAGAATGTTAAGCATCTCCCTCAAATCAAAGAAGGAGGCCATCTAGCAATTACACAAAGGACAAACACCTATGAAGCCAGATGAACAAAGCTTAGATGAAGTGATGTTGGACCCAGCTAAGCCATAACAGACCTTGCAAATTGGAGCATGCTTGCAACCTGAAGAAAAAGAACGAATCATCGAATTCCTCAAGAATACTATTTTCTGCTTTGCCTGGAATCATAAAGACATGGTGGGGATTGATCCTGAAGTCATCACCCATAAGTTGAACGTTGACCCTAATGTCAAACCTGCCAAGTAGAAAAGACGCAAGTTCGCACCTGAGAGGAATCAAAGAGTCAACGATGTGGTAGAAAAGTTGTTGAAAGCTGGCAAAATAAGGGAAGTAAAATACCCTAAATGGCCGGCTAATGTGATGGTGGTAAGCAAGAAAAAGAGTAAATGGCGAGTATGCATAGACTTCACAAATCTTAACAAAGCTTGCGCAAAAGATCCCTTCCCTCTACCCCACATAGATGTTATGGTGGATGCAACAACTAGACATGAGAAGCTTATATTCTTTACAACTAGATATTGATGGACCCTGAACACCAAGAAAAGACTGCCTTCGTAACTAATAGGGGCATCTACTGTTATAAGGTAATGCCAGCTGGCTTGAAAAGCAGGTGCAACATACTAATGCTTGGTGCAAAAATGTAAGAAAAACAGCTTGAGGACACTATGGAAGTATGTATAGACGACATGCTAGTCAAGTCAAAGAAAGCTGAAGATCATGTTACACACTTCCAAGACAATTTTGAAGTGTTAAAAAGGTACGTATGAAACTTAACCCCGCTA
Organism: Patellifolia procumbens; assembly: GCA_947645195.1. Lineage (NCBI taxonomy): Eukaryota > Viridiplantae > Streptophyta > Magnoliopsida > Caryophyllales > Amaranthaceae > Patellifolia > Patellifolia procumbens. The sequence continues at coordinate 73,645 of CANSGD010001502.1, read as the reverse complement.
AATGTTCGTTCGGAGTAACTGCAAGTAAGTTCCTAGGCTAGATCGTTACCTAAAGGGGAATAGAGGCCAACCCAGACCAGGTACGAGCACTTGTAAACATTCAATCACCAAAGTACCTGAAAGAGGTACATAAGCTGATAGGGAGAGTCACAACGTTGAATCGGTTCATATCTAGGTCTTCAGACTAACGTCACCTTTTCTACAATGTTTTAAAGAAAATAAAGGCTTTAACCGGACAGTAGAACATGAAGCTGCATTGTAGGAGCTGAAAATCTATCTAGCTACACATTCACTCCTATCAAAGTCGACATACAATAGGTGACATTTTACAACTTTACTTAGCTGTAAGCATTGTGCTAGCTAGGGAAGCTGAGAATCAACAGTTTCCTGTTTATTATGTCAACAAATCTTTGTTAGATTCTGAAACCAGGTACACCTCTTCGAAAAAACTAGCGTTAGCTTTATACATAGCATCTACAAAATTGCGCCATTATTTTGAATCTCACCCTATATGTAAACTGACTAACTACCCTATTGAAGTTGTGTTACGCAAACCTGAATATTTAGGAAGAATGGGCAAATGGTCCATCCGTCCATATCTCTAAGCGCTCATGATATCAGGTAACAACCCATAACTGCCATAAAATCACAAGCATTAGATGACTTTATGACAGACTTTAGTACATACCTAGAAACTACAGCTGAAGAAGAAGATCGACAAACCAATCAAGTAACTCATACAGGTAACTGGCAATTATATGTTGATGGTTCCTCCAATTTTAGAGGAGCTAGTCTAGGTATAATAAAGTCACCACAAAGGGACATAATAGTACGCTCCATCTAATGTGATTTTAAAACCACTAACAATGAAGCAGAGTATGACGCTTTGATAGCAGGGATGACTTTAGTTTATGACTTCGGAGCTAACAGTTTTCAAGTGTATAGTGATTCTTTACTAATTGTAAGCTAGATGAAAGGCGAGTACGCAGCTAAAGACTCGAAGATGGCTCTCTACTTGGAATTAGATAAAGAGAATCCAAGCTATTCGAAGAATTCAACATACATCAAGTCCCAAGAGACCAAAATACCAAAGTTGGTGTCTTAGCTAATCTGGGATTATCACTCAGGAAATGCAATTTCAAAACAATTCATATAGCCCACCTAGTTGATCCAGCTGTCAACAAACAGGTAAACCAAACTACGACGAAATTGAAGTCCACAAGCAAATGATGATACAAAAATTCATAAGTAGGCTATACAATATTATAATAAAATGGGAAAATTGATAAGCAGTAATATAGGGCCTCGTACGATTATTCATTTATAAGCATAGGAACTTCATGCATTCAATTTTAGCTACGAAATTAGTCTTGATAATAGTAGATTAGTGGAGTCAAGGTCACCTACGGTTTTTAGAACCTTATTCCTGGCTTTCCGCATTACCACTTTTGATGTCTCTTTCTCCCCTTTTTTTATTTGTTTTTTATTGTTCTTTCACATCTTGATCAGCAACTTAATCTTTACCAGTTAATTGTAAAATCCAACTAAGTTTTGTGTTATGTAAAATTTGGCATAATCTGTAGTCAAATTATTGAAACTACTAACCGGTACAAATGATGATTAAAGAGCTTGGTGGAGATAATTCCTCCACTATGAACAGATCGAATCATCTGACGGCGACCTCTTGTGAAGGAAAGATAATTTTATGGCAACCTTGTGGGGCCACTATCATATTTTTTGGGCCAAAAGATGGACCACATGGCCCATCATATGCCTTCTAAACAAATGATTTCGCCTAAATCAAACGCAAACCTCAATCAACCTAAAGTTCTTTTGGTCTTCATGTTAATGGGTCAAGAAAGACATGAACTCGTCAACTCGGTTAAGCCAAAAAAGATTATTTTGTCTCTAGTTCCTTAAAACATGAAGTATATCAACCAAGCTTGTAGCTTTTAGCTTTGTTTATTTGGTGATGATTTTCATGTTAATGAGAAGGAGCTTTGTATTAAAATATCATCCTATATGATTATGTTTCACCAACTCGTGTGCCCTAAAGTGGCTTAAAAGAATGCAAAACTTCGTTGCCATAACTTCTTTTTACTCATCTTATACTTTTACAATCATCAAACACATGAATGCTTTCAAGTAAATGGTGTCTTTTTAATTCACTAATTGATTTATATTGTTTTCTGAGGGGACTAATTAATTGAGTTACCTTGTACTTTCCTTGAACAGTTTAATGGCAACTATTGGTTTTGCACGCATCTTAAAAAAGAGATTTAAGGATGTAAATAAATAAATTAATCAAAAATATTTTTAAGATTAGTAATCTCTAATCTCATTCTTGATTGTGTTAAAATAATTTTGATTAATTTGCTCATTTACACCCTTCAATCGCTTCTTGAAAATACGTGCAAAACCAATTGTTGTCATTAAACAATTACAAAGGGGTAGTAATAGTATGATAATATGATGATTATGATCAACTTAACAAATTTAAACATGTAAGATAAATATAGTTTATGTGAGAGGTAAAAATTTGCTAGGCTTAATTTATTAATCTAAAGAATTATGCGAATAGGATTACTATTGTACACTCATGTGTACTATAAACACAATAAAGTTAATACCATTTTTTTTTCTTATTACTCATAATAGCGGGGTTTTAATAAGTAACAATAAGATAAGTCAACGGTAGTATATAAGATAGTTTTAAAAAATTCTCATTAGTCATGTTCATGGTGAAGTCGTATGTATGATAATATTGAAAAGATTGTCTCACCGTTATCTTTTCTTTGTCCCCATCTTCATTCTTTTTCTTTTTTTTGCGAGGTACGAAGTTGCCCTATTGGGCTGGACCCCATACAGGTCCACCGAGCCCGGATATGTGAGTCAGGCACTTGAGAATAGGATGAAGGGTAAGAGAAATGCTCACTCTCAAAGCGTCCCTAGTGAAGATTGAACCCCCAACCTTGAGTTTGGAAGAATGTCTTTCTTACCACCAAACCAAGTACTACTTTGTGTCCCATCTTCATTCTTAGAATATACTCCCCTTCTACTTTCTGTTTCAGGAGCAAAAGAAAAAAAGATCTACGTGATTGTAAGTACAAATGGCTTGAATACTACCATAATCAAACTTATTTTTTTTTTCTAAATCTAATAGGATTTCTTTGTACTTCGCTTGGAGACTTGCATGGTTTGTTACATCAACTCCGAAAGGATCATTTTACGTTGGATTTGCGAAAGTCATGTGAAGTTCATAATTGTATAAAAGGAGTCAAATTAAAGTCATATTTGCATTGCATCAAGGCATTCTCCCCCTATCTTTCCTATGTATACTAAAGGCCGTGGTTCAAGTTTGACCTTGATTTGTATTTTGGAAGATAAAGATCAATACAAGTATGATTTGGAAGACATAATTCAAACATATATAAGAATCTTGTAACCAAGAAAGACTTTGTTTAGTGTAAAGGAGAGAGTTTTCCAACCTTAAGGTTAAGGGCTCAACCCCCACTAGGTGGCACTTTGAGAGTAGGATTTTCCTTATCATTCCCTCCCATCTCAAAGTGTCTGGCTCACAAGGACTCGAGTGGAATTTGGACCACTTCTTAACAAAAAAAAATTAAGAATCCTGTAAAAACTACACCTATGTAGTCGAACGTCCTAACTCGAGACTCGAAATATAAACCTGAAATCAATTGAGACCCCGAATGACCCAACCTGAAACCCGGAATGACACAACCCGAAATGTTACGAACTCGGAAGAAACCTAACCCGAGATTGACCCGATCCGAACTAGACTCGACCCACACTGACCAAAATAATACTTATCCTAAATTTATATTCCAGTCAATAATTTTATAGTTAGACTCTTTGCAATTCCATATTATTGTTATCTACCGACCAGAATAATACTCAACCTAAATTTATATTTCAATCAATAATTTTATAGTTAGACTCTTTGCAATTCAATATTATTGTTATCTTTGCGGTAAATCGTAAAAGTAATACTCTTTTTCCACTAAAACACTCAAAACTTCCTATTCAGTTTTTCTCGAGAAAATAAAATGACTAAATTTTTTGAGATATAGAGCGGACTGAATTATAACATTTTAGAACATTCTTATAACATCTTATTTAATTTTATATACCTTCACTCCCAAATTAGCATACCCGAATAGACCCGATTTGAACGGAACCCAAAATCAGAATTACCCTTCGTTAACCCGAAGGAGACCCAACCGACCAAACTTCCACCTTTAGTAAAAACTAGTCATATTGAAAAATATGATGCTACAATTTCAGCAGAAAGCAATACCTGACTAACACAAAAAACTACAAAATTATCATGTGATACATATTAACAAAAAACTACGCAAAAGTCGTGAACAACACAAAACAAAAACAAAAAAAATTGATTATCCACATTGTTGATTATCATATTATTATATGTTGATTGTTTCTCCATCACATCATATAACAAAAAGATTAAATAAATGAAAGCAAAAATATTAGCCACATAAGCTAATTAAGCACCAACAAAAGAATATAGGGAGAGGGGGGCTATTCACTAATTACTAATCAGTATCCAGACGATAATATTAGTATATTAGGATGTCTTGGTAAATGAATATGTGTCTAGTGTGAATTACCAAGTTTACCCTCTCCACTCGATACATTGGGCAGTAGGGCGTGTCTTCTCATCTCCAGCCTTCAACGGGCAAGCTGACTGGGCTGGTGGGACCATACAATTGTACTGCACGCACAACACACTGCTTAAAGGTATTTCAGCCGTCGGATTTATCTGAAATCCCGTCAGATAATTATGCTGCAAGTATAACGTCTGTATAGTAGCATCCATTAACCGGTCCACGAAGCTACCAGGAACCGAACCGATGAACCGATTATTATTCAAGAATAAATTCTGAACCGTTGATAGCATGGGAGACACTTGCCCTGATAATCTGTTGTAGCTAAGATCAACTGTTGGTATTGTCACCTGCTCAACTAGAAGAACCGGTCCAATAAACTGATTCCTCTGTAGCTGAAGGTTGGATATAGGAAAACTGAATATTGGGCAAGGGATTAAGCCTGTGAACCGGTTCATACTCAAATCAAGGTAATTCAAACGGTTTAGCTTGGGTAATAGAGCGTAAACCGGTCCAGAAAACTTGTTGGAACCAAGTGATAAATACTGAACAGAAGGAGGAAGAGAGTCCGGTTGAAGTGAACCGGTAAGGTTATTATGCATTAAGTCAAGGCGGATAAGAGTATTAGAGAGAAAAGGAGGAAGTGAACCGGTGAGATGATTGTGAGAGAGAAGAAGGTTAGAGAGAAGCGGAAGAGAAGACAAAGGTCTAGGAATAGAACCGGTGAGTTGATTGTAACTTAAGTCAAGAGTGTGTAAGTTTCTCAACTCACCAAAACCAGCAGGAATTTCTCCACTAAGAAAATTCCTAGTAACGGCAAAGAAACGTAGATTGGATAGTTGGGAAATGGTACCGGGTAATTTGCCCATGACCCGACCAGGAACAATGGTAAACTCTGCTAAGGAAGATAGCTTACCGATAGCAGGGTCGATACGACCAGTAAGTCCAGGTGTGCCGGCTCGTGGGTCGCCAAGATTAAGAGCTATTACCTTGTCGGAATCACAATAAACTCCGGGGAAATTACACGGGTCGGATGTGAAATCCCAGGATTGAAAGAAATTAGAGCCCGGAACATCTTTAAGAGACTTGCGAATGGATTGCAATGCCAAAAAATCAAGTGGGTCTAAAATTGCTATTGATTGAATGCAACAATGTAAACAAACCCATATGTAAATTAGTACTGCTTTCTTACAACCCATTAATTGCAAATACCAAGAATGAAAAGAATGAGAAATAGGATTTGAGGAGTGAGAAGAAGGTAGTAGAAGTGAGTATATATGGGGAAAAAGGGTGTAAGCAGGAGACAGGAGGGTATTGGCCTGGCGAATTCTGCTTTTTCGTGAGAAAGATTACCAAATTTCTCGTGTAAGCTTTAATGGTGGGAGGTGTTATGTTAGACAGCAAATAGGAGAGAGAGAAAGAGGGTGAAGACCAGAGATTAGCTTGAGAGGGAAGCAAAGATAGAGAGAGAGAAGCAACCGAATTTGTTCTGATAAACAAGTAGTACAAGTTCTTCTCTTCAACTGCTGCAACTTTTGAGAGATGTTTGTTTGGCTTACAAGAGAAGGAGAAATGACTGCTTGTGTTGCGTCTAACTACACTACACTACACTACACTACACTACTACTGATACTTGGAAGCTGGAACTAGCAGCAAACCTCCTTTTGCTTTTTTTATTAATTAAAATTTAGTTTAGGTGGGGGTTATCATTATTTTTTTAATGGGAATGGGATAGCTAGGAGTTAAGTACGGGGATTTGTGCTGGGGGATCAAACGGTTGTCCGAACCGACGTGGCAATAGGCATTCTGAGGTTCGGGTGACATGTAAGCATTGGCTTCCACAGGTAGTCACCTTCAGTAAACGAGGACCACGTGACCTGGCGGTTGGCCGCTATATTCAGAGGAGGAACACAGCTCATCTTCTCTCTAAACCCCATTCACCGTCCTTTCTTTACTTTTTTTCTCCTTTTTCTTTGTGAGGTCTATTCTCTTACGGTGAGCGTCTGTATTCATGGTCTCCCTATTATTTTAAAGGTGAGATAAGTATTAAAAATATTAGTATAGTTATTTTTAATATAAAAGTATTTTACTATTTTAGGACAAGTAAAAAAATAACACTAGTTAAATAATCTATATTTGTTTTTTTATTTATCTCATTTATTATAGCTCTAAATGTCAAAAAAGTTGATGTCATACGTATGTGGGTGGACATTAAATGCGCGAGACTAACAACAACTATTGGCTTAATGGTTAGGGCATGCGTGTAAGAAAACCAAGGAATGTTACGGGATCAGGGGTTCGATTTCTGCCCACATGTAAAGGGAAACATATTTTTGTCAATGAATTCATAAATTACTCAAATAAATTATATGCTTATTTTTTTATTTATGTTGTTTTCTTATTATTCATGTTGTATTGAAATTTGATGCTTTTACATTTGTTTCCTGATATCCCTTGACCCTTATGTACAAAAACTAAAGATTTGAGGTTTAATTGATTTTTAGATTCTAGATCCTACGCATTTAATAATTTTTGTTAAATATATGAATGATTTGCTACTCATTAAGTGTTGTTGAGTTCTTGTGTGCTGATGTGCTTCATAGGTAAAAGATAATTTAGGAGACTTGTGTAGGTTATGATCCGATCCTCGCTCCGAACCTGCACGAAGAAAACCAACCCTAGAGAGTTTGGGTTCATTCCCCCTTTGATGCTTAAATTAATATTTTAGAGAGATAAAATCTAGAGAGAGATGCTCTGATATGACAATACAACATTTATGGGGATATGTGAAATGTTACCTTTTCTGATGTGACATAAGGACAGTTATACTAGTTAGGAGAGCTTGGGCCTCCTAGTTTAACCCTAAAATAGGGTCTTCTAACTGGCTACCCTCTCATTCATTGACATGCGGCATAGCTGAGGTTTTCTTTAGTCTTTTGGGCTTATCTCATTAGGCTTTGTGCCATTTGTGTCAAGCACCAAGGGCTTGCCACGTGTCATCAACAGAGGAGGACACTTGTGATTCTTTTAAGGCTTACATGTGTCAGCCCTAATAGGGTCATTTGTCACCTTTGGATTGGCTCCCATGCAATAGAGGTGAGGGGTTGTTTTTTCCGTACAACACTAAGATAACTTCTTTAGGTAACGCATACTCATGTAACCAACTCGTACTCATTTGGCTTCATACGAAATGAGGTAGCTCATACTCATTTGACGAACTCATACTCATTTAGCGAACTTATACTCATAGGTATACTCATTTGGCATCATACTCATTTGGAAAATGTAACGCCCCAAAAATCGGGTGCCTTAATTAACCATAATTAGCTACAACTAATCACAAGATTTGCGTAAGCGTTTCCTTAAGCCTATTGGTTATGGCCCACCAATAATATAATATTCTTTCAAAGCTCACTATATCATAATTTTTACAACTAAGACCTTAAATACTTGCTTCATCTAATTTCTTGGTTTTCACAGATCCATCCCGATCCTTCTTTCATAACCTAAACCTCGTTCAAAAGAAAGATAGAGAAACAAGAAAAGACAGAAAACATTCCAAAATAAGTGGAAAACTTGTAACTTTACTCCAGCCCGTAAAAACGGTTTTGGTTCAAAAACATTTTTCACACATAGGCACAGATTTCCAGGAGATAAAGCATACACATACTTCACATGTAACTCATACTTGACATATAATACTTTCTTGTATAAACTCACATTCATACGATACAAATCATGTCAACGAGCACTTTCATACTTCATAAGAACATACGTAGACTGTTTAGAACTTGACGTTATGCATTTCATAATCTCATTAATTACTTTAAGTACAAGCACGTGTCATGACCAGGTATGTAATGAGCATTGAGTAAATCCATATCGTTAAAACGTAACTTAATACTTTCACAAACTTAAACACATCATCGTGAGACTCAACAAGTTTCCATTAGTACTCTTGAAATATCGTAGGTTTCTATCTTTAATACCCTAAATTCATTTGAACTTGTTATCAATAAAACTGGAAGATAACACGTTTAAAACATTTATAAAACTCAGTATCATATCAGTATCAATATAATCCATCAATCCTTTGTATCAGTTTTATGTTGGTTGCTATCAATCAGCTCTGGGACGTCTCCCAGTTGTGTATGCGCAAGGGCCATGTGTCCTAGGCATTACCCTACATCAGTATCAAGCCAATACCCAGTAAAAAAGTAAACAGATCGGTACGTGCACAACCATCAGTAATATCAGTACGGCTCAGTAAACTAGCTCTTTCGCTTGAACTTATCATGTTTCAAAACTTTTAATATCCATCAGTGATATTCAGTATACTTCAGTCATTCAGCTCAGTTCTACCTTTACATAGTTAGTAGAATCATATCGTAAACAACGTTCTATATTCATAAGCTTTCATAAAGCGTTTATTAAACCTTTGAAATCATTCGTAATGACCTTGGTTCAGAATGCATTCCTACTTACCGTCATTCATAAAGCATAACGTCATCCCATGACTCATAAGACAACATACTTAATCCATTCACATAATCATACGACACTTGTTGAGATTCCGTATTTCACATTATTTCGCTCATCCTTGTTCTTAGACACTTAACTTGCTTCATAGATTCTTAATCATTTCGTAGTAATCGTTATTGCACAACATCGTTTCATGCAACACATTGGACACAGACTCAGACTTAATATTACTTTTAATAAGTCACAAAGGTAGAAATCATAGGTCATAAGTCTACCATGGAAATACTCAACATACATATTCATAAATCATATAAGCATGTAACTCATGGATAACAACATGAAACAACATACTTCATTTAATTCACATGAGTCATGAGTCTTGTAATAAAAGTATTAATGATCGCATGTATATATCCAAAAAAATAACGTAAACATTTATCACATAGCTTAGAACCGACATTCTTAACTTAAACATTAAATAATCATGTGAACAATAATTGGATCAAATAACTCACGTTAACATCGGGTTTCATATAATCATACTTTCGGACATACTTTATAATTCATATTACCGATAACACTCAAGTATACTTTTTCGCACATAAGTATGAGTCATGGAACATAAGTAAATTATTGTAATTACATAAACATGGTTTTACTCAGGTGAGAGCATAACAGAGCATATATCGTAAGTTAGTATTCATTACACAGCATATTTTCATTTAGTTTATAAATAAGAACTTCGGAACATGTGAATTACATTATATGGAAATATATATTCCATAAACTTAACATAATATCATGGATATAATTTAAATAACATAAATTTCATAATTCATAATATGAAAATACGAAGGTTCACATAATCACATTTTAAACCACATTTTCCACATACGACATGCCTATTAAACGCTAAACAAAATGTTATTGGCACTTTCATAACTCGTAAATAACTCTTCCAATTAATAACAATCACTTGGAATAAAACCTCATTTGAATATTAAATTAAAATAACAAATTAAGTTTCCCAACCAAGTTAACAAATAAATTTCCGTATAGAGAAAATGTTAAATAATACTCAATTCAATAATAATATTGAACCATTTCAAATTATCGAACTTACTTGACTCAAAACAAATATTCAAAACTTTTATTAACATAATCAAGCAAATAAAATATAATTCAACTATTAATTAAACAGCTTAAACATTCAAGTTGTTACAGAAAACTCATACTCATTTGACTCTAGACTCATTCGGAAAACTCATACTCATTTGGCTCCATACTCATTTGACTAACTCATTCTCATTTGACTTCATACTCATTTGAATAACTCATACTCATTTGAGTAAAAAAAATTGGGTGTATGTAGAGGTATGTACACCACGGTGTATCTTTTACCTTCTTATAGAAGAGGAAATTTTAATGACATTTAAATATTAATAATGTCAATTGACACATGATTTTTAAAGGAGATATTCTTCGATCAAGTTTGCAATTACTTAAACGATAAATAATTAATAAATATATGTTAAATAAATAGATGGTCGTAATATTTTGCTAGAAGCCAACAATGAACTACAATAAAATTTGGATTATATTAAAAGAAGGTATTGTGTCAGACCAGTCTGACACAATGGAAGTGGTCGAACCAGGCTCACTAAAAACCAATTAACTGAAAGAATAAAAGAACCAACTAAAAGAAAAAAGAACTAACTGAAAGGAAAATTAGAGAATCTGAAACATATTAAGCACCAACTGAAAATAACAACAAAACTAACTCAAACCCTAAGAAAAGCACCAACTGAAAACCTAAACTATCTACCTGAAAACCTAACAAACAACCTATTACACTGTAATGCATTTGACCGCTGAAACGGCGTTATGTGCTATTGTTGTTGAACTGCATGTTTTGCGCGAATGGTGAAGGTGTAGTGAAGAGAGAAGATCCGAGAAAGGGCAATGACGGAGTTACGAATGCCGGTGTTGCTGCATCAAATGCTGGTGTTGATGACGGCGTTGGTGCACCGAATGACGACGTTGGTGCACCGAATGCTGGTGTTGAAGAAGGAGTTCCAAATGCAGAGGCGAATGAGGGACATGAAAATGGAGCTCCGAATTAAGGTGTTGAAGATGGAGTTCTGAAGAGGGAGGTTGAATAAGGGGTTCCGAATGAGGAAGAAGATGCTCCGAACATTGTTGCGGAGGAGAGAGAGAGAGAGAGAGTGGGAAAGTGAGAAATGGTCTCTGGAGTGAGGGTTTTTGTTTTGTTTTTATTGGGCTCAGCCCGTCTGACCATAGACATTAGGTCAGACGGTCTGACCCAATAGTTTCACTTATATTAATGCTTTAGTCGTTTCAGCCTATTGTTCCACACATAACATTAATAATTAAATATGAGGAATAGGGTTTAGGGATTCTAAACTAGTTAGAGTTGTAGTGGGAGTAGGGTACTAAAAGGAAAAATTATAAATAAGAGAGAAGTTGGTAAGGGAGCCTATCCTTGTGGCACGCCTCTCTCCCTCTTCTCTCCTTGTATTGGTTTTTTCTTCCGTCTCGTACACTAACCTCCTACATAGAAATTGAACATCTCAATTCATCTGCCAATTGATCGGAGAGATTCAATCTATTGAGGGTGGACTTTAGTTTAAAGGGCTTCACTTGGAAACTTAGAAAAGATCGTACAATTCCTCCACATCAGGTCTGATCTATTATTCTTTGTTAAAGACTCATCATCAATATTATAAGCTATTTTCTTAGTTTAGACCAAAAGAAAGGTTTTTTGAAATTCCACTAAGTATGCCTATTCCCCTTTAGTGGTATCATGACCTACTTGTTATATTGACTAGCCCTAAATGCACGTGATGCATGCAAAAGCTAAGTGTACAGACGTTTATTGGAATGAAGAAGATAAAGAAGAATACATAAATGGCCGATAGTTTATGTTAGGGTGTTTTTTAGTTATTTTTTCAAATATAAAGATTGTGAAAATAGTTAGTTATAAAGAGAGAGAGTTGTGTCACTTAATCACGAATTTATAATATATAGAGCCATTGTTGATTTTTGGTGTGCCCCTCCTCTCCCTTTATAGAATAGTGATGATGATCTTTGTTTAATTTACAATAAACTGTTTCACGATTATATCTTTTTGCTGCATGTTGAGTATGTTGGTTGTATACTATGCTTAGAGTTGCTGAATTTCGAATATTCAATTAATTGATTAATGAAGATTGAATCTTTTCCATTCGCTGATAAACTGCTTACAACTTTTGATATTGAAAACAATGCAAATTCTTAGCTCAGGCAGAGGATTCTGCCCATTCTCATCTGCAGATCCTCAGCTCGATGATTATGTGTAACAACCCAGATCTAATGACCAACCTAATTAAGATCTAAATGCAGCGAAAAACCTAATCCGGACTATTACCATCACACTCACCACGAGTGTGGAGCTCAAAAACCTCGACATATTAAAACTTTTAGAATGTAATGACTATATTAAAACCTCTAAACTCTAATAAACTAAATTAAGTGAATGGGCCTAAACATTCAAAGAATTCGATTTATTTTTAGAATTCTAAAGAAAATTCGGCATAGTTCCGTTTGTAATATGGACCGCCTAAAACTTAATTTAGGACTCGCGTCCAATTCATAAACCTATATCCTCAAAATCCAGCAACCTAAACAAGTCTAAACTTAACAAACTCAAACTCTTTTTATTTAAGTACAATTTAACTATTAACTATAATATTACAAAGTTGATCGTCCTTGCCGTGATACAAATAATAGAAATAACACATGGAACTTTCTTCAATGATACTACCTTCATGTACCTGCATATACCAGGCAGGTAGTAGCTGAGCAAAATTCCATAACATAAAGCCAAACATATATGCAGGTAGGATATATTAATCATATCCTACAAATCCGTTTCATTCAAAACATTCAAATAAAATAATAAACTTTATAAAACCTTTTCTTTATTTCTTTTATAAAACAAATCCTTTATTTTCCTTCTTTGAAATCAAATGCTTTCTTTTTTTCCTTTTTCAAAACAACTCCATTCTTTCTTTCCTTTTTCCTTTTCTAAACAAATTCTTTCTTTCTTTTTCTTTCACGGAGAAAGAGTAATAAACCTATGTAGTGGAACGAACTTTCCTTGCTTTTGGGCTATCTAGGCCATCCGGATAACTATAGACAAAGACCCTAGTGTGCACACCCTACATACGGCCAAACCGCAACAGAATATCTAAGTCTGAGGTACTGATCAACGTACCCCCACAACAACTTTTATTATGTATTTGTAAAGTCGAGACAAACTCGACAAAGTTCCAACTCCTTTTACATACCACTTAGGTAATCCCCACAACTTTGAAAACACAAAACTATTCTTGGAGATAAACATAGGCAATCCAATAACTTTGCAAACATAAAAAAAAATCTACAAACTTTGCAACTTTTCTATTACTTTCGGTAGTGTGGTTCGGAAACCAAACTTTCTATCTTTGGGGAACATACTCCTATTCAAACCAATCTCAACAAAGATTAGATAAAAACCCTTTTAAAACTCTTCTTGTAAACTATCAAGAGAACGTATTGTGTCAGACGCGTCTGAAAGTAAGCATTAGTCAGACCACTTCAGTTTGTTTCAGTTTTTTTCAGTTGGATGTATTTTGATTTTAGTTGACAACCAACTGAAAGAATAAAAGAACCAACTGAAAGAAAAAAGGAACTAACTAAAAGAAAAACCAACTGAAAGAATAAAGTAACCAACTGAAAGAATAAAGTGACCAACTTAAAGGATAAACCAACCAACTTAAAGAATAGACCAATGAACTGAAACAATAAATCAATGAACTGAAACAGTAATAAACTGAGATAAGTATTGTATTAACTAAAACAGAAATTGTATTACTTAAAATCAACATCATCTAAAATCAACATCATCGAATCAACATAATCATGATCTTCTTCAAATCAACATTATAGAATCAACATCATCTCAACATCATCTTCTTCGCACAACCATCACCATATCATCAAACAAACTTAGAAGGAGAAGGATAAGGAATGAGAAAGAGAGAGAGTTGTTAAGCTTGAGCTTAGGGATTTAGCTGGTGATTTTGTGGTTGGATTTGAGTCGGTAGTTGTGGTTTTAGGTTATTTGTATAGTGGTAAACTAAGAAATTGCCTAGAGGTATTTGTGTTTGTGTTGATGATGATTGTTCTCATGTCGCTTGTTGTCTTGTTGTTGAGGTTCAGCCCGTCTGACCATAATCATTGGGTCAGATGATCTAACACAATAGTTTCACAACTATAAAAGATCCTCTTAAAACTAAACTTCAATCTTTTACAACATACTCAACCAATGAGTTTAAAACCTTTATGAAACTCTTCTCGTAACTATAAAAGTTTTAATAAGAAATCTTACCTTTAAAACTTTGCTTGTAAACTTATAAAATATTTAAGTAAGAAATCTTACCTCTTTGGACTTTAACGTAAACTATAAAGTTTTGAATATGAAACCTTACCTTTTTCCAAGTCACAGCGTAACAACTATCTCAGTCCAAACAGCTCCTCAATTAAACCAAAAGCTACAATATAACATGTGTGTACTTCTCAAATAATGATATACTAGGCTTTAAGTAACTCTGGTTTTATAAATAAATCAATCTTTCCTAATTTGACATCAAACATCCAACAACATAAACCATACAAGAGACTTTACTACACTAACTTGAACTTCCACTTAAACTTAATAGCCGCCTAACAAAAATCCTTTTCCAAATTAATTAAAATCATATTACACTATATAAAATTGACATGTAAGAGTCATATATATATTTGGATACTCAAAGGTTCATTATGAAACAATTATACGAATTGTAGAGTTTTGAAATCAACTATACAAAATATGAATTTTAGACAGAAACTTAAAACAGACATAACTTCCTCCTAAGAACTCCAAATCAAGTGTTTATGGAGCCCATCTTGAGTAAAATTTCAATACGAACAGCTTTTGTGAAATAGTATTTGTGCTAAAAATGCCTGAAATTGCCGAAAAATGCATTTTACGAAACTGACATCAATTTCTTACGAATTACAACTAACTTCAATCTATTCCAACTCACAATAACAAGTTTAATAACCAAACTAGTTATATAAACTAAAACACTTAACTGAACCTCCTACTCAATCAATTCATACACAAAAACCTTCAAATCAAAACCCCCAGTTCAATTTCAATTCACAAACCCTAACTTCATAAATTTTAGGGAAAACTGAAATTAACCTACAAATTCAACTTACCCAATACTGAGAAAGATCGAGGATGAAGAAAGCATGGAAAATTGACCCAAGAACGATCCCTAAACACCAAAGTACAAACTAGAAAGTGGGCCCTTCCTTTCTTGCGGTGGTGCGCCGCTACTTGGTGCATGGTCGGATTCCGCGTTCGATGAATTCCATTCTTCTTCCTTTCTTCTTCTCCTCCATTTTTGTCTCTCTTCTCTTTTCTTTCTTTATACCTTGACCTCCCTGCTCTCCTCGTCCATTATTCTGCTTCTTTTAATTTTAATGGGTTCCTTCCCCTTTCTATTCTTTTCCTTTTATTAAAGTAAGTGAGTCAAACACACATACTCATCCTCCCACATGGCTTTCCCCTTTCCTCTCTTTTTTTCATCTCCATTGAATATAATCCAATCTCCCTATTCTAATCTATATGTTCTAATTTCCTTAAACTACTCTTCTTATACATATATCTAAGAATATATATTTAACTTTTAAAATATAATTTTAAATACTAATGCAACTTCATAAGAAACAATAATAACTCATACTCGTTAACAAAATTAAACTCAATATTTTTGAGGTCTTTCCTTTATAATGTCAAAATTATTAACTAAGTAAATATAATTAAGTTTTTAATAATTCTATAATCACATCTAATTTCCTTTGATTAAACTTGAGAACTATTAACATATAATCAGGCTAATAAATCATACTTAGCTATTAATAAAATACTCTTTAAAAATAGGATGGGTATTACATTATGTCCATTATCTTCTGTAGATCCTCAGCTCGAACAGAGGGTTCTGACCATTATCATCTATAAAACCTCGCTCAGAAAGAGGATTATGCCCATTATCATCTGTAGATCCTCAACTCATGTAGAGGACTTTGTCCATCCTTATTTCATTGAACACTCTAGTAGGCCCTAAAGTCGCTAGAGATATATTTTATTGGAAACTCTAGCAAGCCCGAAGATGTTGGAGAGAAATTACATTGAAGACTCTATCGGGCCTTAAAAGAGGCTAGAGAGGTATTTATTGAAGGCTCAAGCAGGGCCTAAAAGCCGCTAGAGAGGTAATATGTTACTATTACTACATATTCTCAACTCAATCAAAGGATGATGTATATTACATTGAAGAGAAAAATTTATAGAAGACTCTACCAGGCCCGGGTGCTAGAGAAGTTTTCTATTATTATCTCGGACAAAGGATATTGATTATTATCATTGAAGACTCTAGTAAGTGTAAGAGGTTCTACTCATTATTAGTCGTACATCCTCATCGCATATTTTCATCTCAAGTCGAGGATCCTGCTCATTATCATTCGCACATCCTTATTGCAGACAAAGAATTACGATTTGTTATTCGCAAATCTTCATCTCAGACTGAGGATCCTGCTCATTATCATTCACACATCCTCATCTCAAATGTTGGATCGACCCTTTATCATTCATAAATCCTCATCTTAGATAGAGGATCATGCCCACTCTCATCCCTAGATCCTTAGCCCAGACAGTGGATTCTATCCATTAGCATCTAGAAATTCTTAGCTCGGATGGAGGATACTGTTCATCATAATTTGCAGATCCTCATCCAGATTGCTCACCACTATTGTAGATCAACCTATCATCATTATCATAGATATGCCTATTATCAGTTCACATCCTGAATATGTTGGAGGATGCTTCTTGTTATCATTATTTGATAATTCGAATTTACCTATTACAAATTGATCTAGTTTGCTCCCCCGCATAAATGCAAAGCCAACAAACTGTGGGGGGGGGGTAGGATAGACATAGTAGTAAGAAGAAAAGAAAAGAAATAGGACATTTTCTATTAAAAGTAACTCAAAGGAATGCAAAAGTACAAAGGATTGTACTTTCCAGCTCATTGGACTAGATCCTTAGATTGGTAAGGCAATATTATAAATTATATAAGCAGATCCTCAATTAGAGGATGTCGCAATCCACATTATTCGAGCAACCTCCTAAGCAAGGGGAAGTTGCATCTCTTATTACATGAGCAGATCCTCATTTAGAGGATGATGCATCTTAGCTCATTGAAGCAAACTCTCTTACTGAAGATGTTGGATATCAGATCAGAGGCTCAACCAAGCACTACGGTATCTGAAGAGGTCATCTGAAGACATGTCTAATACCATAAGTGAATAAGCCCAATATAGTTCATGTTAAATAGTCGATTAGCACTCGAACTAGGGAGGCAAATTGTATAGGTATAAATATACTGTAATCCACCGTAATTTTATGAATTTTATAAATAGATTTAAAGTATATTTATAAATGCATTTCGTATTTAATTAATTAAATTATTTAATAGTTGACTATTTTGAAAGTCAAATAATTATTTAAAATTTTCAATAATCCTATGTTTTATTGGGTTTGGACTTTGAAATTATTACATGTACACTTGGATTTTGGCTCACATTTGATTAGTTTTTAATTATGGGTTGAGGAGCCAAAACCACCATTGAGTTTGATGATCAACTTAAAAGCCCAATAAAAAATTTCAACTATTTGTACTAGGTTTTAGCAAACCTATAAATACTTCATTAAATTACAAAAACCTGCACCCTTATACTATTATTTTTCTCTCTCTTTTCTCTCCTTAAACCCGTCGGCCACCCTCCTCACTTTTCCCTTCAGTTTTTCCGGCGAGCAACGCTCCTCCCTCTCCCTCTTATTTTCTGACGGCCAGTCGCCACTACTCACACTCACACTCTTTCTTTTATTTTTCCGGTGAACCACTTCACAACCACCTCACCCTCTCTTCTCGATTTCCGGCGGCAACCACCACCGCCACCTCTTCCCTTTCTTCATTGGTTGTTGTCGCTAGCAGCAGCGCACACTCACTCTCTTTTCTCTTCCTCTCGCCCGTGCGCCAACAGCCTGTACGCCACCCTTTGGCCGCGCATGGTTCACACGCGCCACCAGCCACACACGCGCCGCCAGCCGTGTGTTTCTCCTTCTTTGTTTTGCGATTTTCTTGCTTTCATTCTGGTTATTTCTCATCCATTTTTCCTCTATTATATCTATTTATTACTTTTGTTACTTAGACCTTTGATTTTTGATGTTTAATAAATAAAGTTTGTGACCGTGTTGTTTGAATAAATTAAATTATGATTTTTATGATTTATAATTTCATATTGTTTCAGATTTATTAATCAATATTTAAAGTGATATTTAAATATTAAGTAGGGATTGTTAAGGTTTTATTGGAAAATAAGTATTTTATAATCCAAGGGAATTAAAACCCCACCAAAGAACACAAAGGCACCTAAGTATCTCCACACCTTCTAGGAAGGGTTTGAACTATAAAGGAAGCCTCACAATTTCAATAACAGTTCTCTCATGTCAGGAGTACACCTAATAGCAATTTTAAATATCAACTCCCTATACAACTGACTAAGTGTTTTAGTAGAGTTACTAAGCACTTTTTCATTCCTATACAACCAAATGCTATAAATTGTTTCAACAAAGGCTACAGAGTACAACTTAGCTTTTAGATTCTTCTTGCAACTCATTTGAACAGCAAATTGCAACTCAACTGCAAAACCAAGAGTAGGTCTCTGAATAACCAGCTTCATCAGAACCTGCCCCCATATCTCAGCAGAAACAGAACATTCAAAGAATAGGTGAGAGTGAGTTTCAGACAAGTTGTTGCACAGTTTATAATCAGCTTCACAATCAATACTCCATTTAAGCAATCTATCAACAGTAGAAAGTCTTTCATGAAAGGCCATCCAGGTGATAAAAAGACTTCTAGGGGAAGCCAAGCTATCAATTTCCTCCAAAACACCTTAGGGAAATCACCCAAAAGCAGTTGGTACATCAGACTGATGCTGAAACCTTTAGGGCAACAGCTTGGACCAACCCCCCACTCTTTGCACATCATCTCTACATTGCAACACCTTCTTAAAGTTCCAAGAGCTAGTAAGAGGAATTTTCATAGTATCTATACAATTTCTCTTAACATAATAGCTGTCCACCGATCTGACCCACAGTTCGTCCTTCTTGAAGGTAAGAGCCCACAAAATCTTGGTGATAACAACTCTATTCCAAGTATAGATAATTATGAGATTTAGACCCCAGTAGATTTAGGGAGACACATATACTCCCAAGCAATAGGACCTTTAGAAGACTTTAAAGCATCCGCGGTCCAAAGAAAGGTTCTATAACAAGCATTTATTTCCTTGAGAATCTTCTTAGGAAAAATAAAGATTTGCCACCAAAATATATGCATGCTTGACAGATTAGACTTAACCAACTGCAGTCTACCAAATAACTCAAGAACTTGGAATTCCAGGTTTTCACTCTTGCAAGCATATGTTCAATTAGGGGTCTACATTGAGAAGAATTGAGCTTTTTTGTGGATAATGGAACATCCAGTTACCTAAAAGGGAAGGTACCCTAAGGTATACCAATATGATCACTCAATGTAGCTTTAAGGTCTTCAGAAATACCACCAAAGTAAATATTGCTTTTATCTAGATTAGCTTCCAAGACAGAAACTGAAAAGAAGTTTTCAAAAGCTTGAAAGCAAAGTCTAATAGAAGTAGAGTCAGCCCTAGCAAACATTAGAAGATCATCAGCAAACATGAGATGAGTGGTTCCCACTCTCTTACACTTAGGATGAAACTTAAACTGAGGGTTAATAGCCATAGCTTGCATTCTCCTAATTAGTATTCCATCCCAATAGCAAAGAACAAAGGAGATAAAGGATAACCTTATCTAAGACCTTTCTTAGCTTTAAAAGGGGAACAAGGCTTGCCATTAATAAGAATAGAGTATGAAACAATAGTGACACAAGCCATGATCCAAACAATAAACTTACTAGGAAAACCAAGTTCAATGAGCATAGTATGCAGAAAAGGCCATTCAATACTGTCATAGGCTTTTTTGAGTTCAACTTTGATAAGTCACCCAGGGGAGATGTGAGATCTAGAATGAGCTTTGATCAACTCAGTAGATAACAGTATGTTATCAGCAATATGCCTACCAGGAATAAAACCATATTGAAATTCACTCACAACTTCAGCTACACAACTATGAAGTCTTTTTGTAAGAATTTTGCCAATAATCTTATAAGGAAGATTATAGCAGGCTATAGGTCTAAAATGAGCAGCTTTAGAAAGATTAAAATTTTTAGGAACAAGAGTGACTGAGGTTATATTTACCCGAGTAGGGATCTCTCCAGTATTGAGACACATCCTTACAGATATCAGTTTTGATAATAGGCCATGATTTCTTAAAGAAGACATCATCGTAGCCATCTACCCTAGGAGATTTTGAATTATCTATGGAGAAGAGGGTCTGTTGAATTTCATCATTTGTAACAAGAGCAATCAAAGCAGCATAAGAAGCAAATGAAACTCTAGAACCAATTCTGACATCAGAACTGTCAACAATAGGCAGTTGAGCAGCTGAAGATCCTAATAAAGAAGTATAGAAACTAATTATAGTTTCTTGAATTCTCTCAGGGTGAGATATGATGTTGTTGTTATCATCAATGAGAGTTGAAATTCTGTTCATGTCCCTTCTTTGTTTCATTGTAGAGAAGAAAAACTTAGTGCTAGAATCCTCCAACTTCAGAATCCTCCGACTTCAGAATCCTCCAACTTCAGCCATTGTATCCTAACCTTCTGTTTAAAAGCCTTTTCTTCTACTTTTAGCCACTTTTTCAGGTTAGTGACAACATAGGGCTTCTCTAGTATGTAGAGAAGAGTCATTTGGAAGCTTCTGCAACTCAGTTTGAATCCTTTGTAGATCAATTATAGTAGCTTCAATTCTGTCAGAGATCCCAACAAATTTCTGAGTGTGAAGGTGTTTCAACTTAGTATTAAGAAGCTTTAAAGTGTACCAGATTTGTTGAAACAAGTTACCCCTGCCACTAAGATGCCAATTATCTTGCACAACTCTCAAGAAATCAGGATGATCTAATAAGTGATTAAAGAATTTGAAGGGTCTGCCACCCCCTGATATACAGTCAATAATCAGAGGAGTATTATCATAGATGGTGTTATTAAGATAACAACAATCAATATGCCCATACTGCAACAACCAATGATCATTACCAAAGCACTTATCAATTCTACTAGATATCCTCTAATCACCCAACCCTTTATTAGTCCAAGAGTAAAAGTGACTAGTGCTTTTAAGCTCTGCTAGATGCCAACCAGTAATAAAGTTGTCAAAATCCTCGGTCTCATACAAGCTCAACGGAACACCATTAAGCCTATCATGGACTGAAATTACAGCATTAAAATCCCCCATAATCATCCAGGGAGATGAAATATTCTAAGCTAGAGAGCTTAATTCAGTCCATATACTTTTCCTATCACCCACAGTGTGCAGACCATCGACAAAAGAAACCAAGGCAAAGGAAGAACCCTGATTATAGATCTCAATATGTATCACTTGCTCAGATCTACTAAGCACTTTAACATCTGAAGTTAGATGTTTCCATCCAAGCCAAATTCTACCCTTAGCAGAATAATCATAATTAGAATCCTATTTTCAAACAGAGCCAAATTTCTCAATGATTTTCTCCTTATTATGACTCTTCACCCTAGTTTCCAAAAGAGCAATTGCATTAATTTTTTGACTCTTTAACATAGTTTTCCCCTCAATAATTTTAGCAGGGTCATTGAGCCCCCTAACATTCCATGACCATATCTTAATCATGATAGATAGAGGTCAGTGCAATTCCCAGAATCCCCATCATCATCCTCCTCATAAGTAGGTGAAATCAGGCAATATGTATTTTGCATAGGAGTTGGATACATAGCAGCTTTACCCTTATCCCTTTCTCTCCAGTAGGTGTGTGAATCTGACCACCACCACCACCAGCAACAATAGGAGTAGAAGCTACAGGTTGCTCAGGAGCAAAAGCTTTTTTCACCCATTGTTGTGTAGTTTTTTTTTGTAGTGTTAACAGGTTCTTTTTTCTCACAATTATGCCCCACTTTTTTACATATGTTACAGAAAGATGGTTTCCAATCATATAACACCTTTTGCTTGAAAACAATTCCATTTGGGTCCTCAATAGAAATATGCTCAAGCAATGAGAGGGTAACATCAACTTCAAAAAGTATCCTAGCAAAAGATACCCTCAGTTAATGAGTAGTACATTCATCGTCAATAGTGGGGTGCCTAACATACTTCCAATCCTACTTAACGCTTTATCCCCCCAGCAATTCAATGGTAGGTTAGGAAATCTCGCCCAAATAGGAATAACTTTCAACACTTCTTCATGAAAGTTGAACTGAGCAGACCAAGGTTTTACTATAATAGGTTTGCCATTATACATACGAGGGCCAACAAATAATATTTCATTTTTATCTTCTAGAGATTGAAAGTGAACAACAAAATATCCTTCATCATGATAATATAGATGTGGTTCTGCTACATTATTCCATTTAGTGGCTATGAATCTTCTTAGAGCAGCAAGTGTAGGAGAAAAGCCAATCACATACAAAATCATAGCATTTTCCCATTTTCTAGTAAGAGTATCAATATCAGATAGCAACAATTTAGCCATAGGTTTACCTAGGTTTGAGCTAGCAGCAACATATTTCAGAGATTGGCCCTTTCTAGTGAGTTTAGAACTCTCAAAAGGGTACTTCACACCATATTCTCTTCTCTAGATTCAGTATCGAGGTCTAATTTTCTAGTAACAGAAGGGGGGTTAGGGTTCTTACTAACTTGCTCAGTGGTTACTGTTCCATTGATTTGTTCCTTCGGACCTCCTTGTTTCTTCGATTAAGCTAGTCCAGAAGATTGCGCAGAAGCTCCTTTATCATCTCCAGACTTCCCATCACCTTTCTTTTGCTTCTTTCTAGCATTATCGAGCTTGGTGTACGTTAACAAGGTTCACGCTATCGTGTACCAAACAACATGTCTAGAGAGAGTCTTATCTAAATCAATCATTAGGAAATAGGTTTTGCTGAACATGATTGTTTAGGTTTTCAAAGACTACTTTTATAGTATTATATTAAAGGAAAGGTTGAAAGTTTAGTGTTTAAAAAGGATTTTATAACAAATAAAATAGCATTCTAAAATATTTATAATCGTTGTGAATTAATTAGGATATTAGTTCGTGAGTGTTTTGGTATTTGGTATGCAGAGAATTTACCTTGAGTGATTTCTAGAGTTCCTAAAGCGGCCTCTCATTGTGTCTACACAAGGTACGTACATGTCCTTATGTGTTAGATTAGTATCATGTCCTAAGGTATACATTTGGAGTAGTATCATGTATAGGGAACCTTTTATGGTTCATGCGTGGCCTTGAGATATGGAATTACGTGTTGTTGAGCATGCTAATTGCTTATGTTTATTTACTTCGTGATTGAATGTATACTTTTATTCAAGCATGTTAGGGAAGGAATGTTTATTTATTTATACATATGAAGAATTAATAAATATATAAATTGTTGGATCATGGTTTATTTATATTGTTTCCCTTATGATTATTTTATTATTTCTCAAAGGCCGAGGACTTTGCGGATAAGTTGGCTTTGGTATCGTTATTAGTATATTACTTTGCAAAGACCGAGGGCTTTCTAGGGTAAGTTGATTTTAGTCAACAAATAAATTGAGGATTAATTCTTGGTCAATTGGATTTTTTTTTATCACGATGTTTAATCCCAAGATAAAAAATGGAATTTGTGTATCCATGTTACTTGTTGGTTGTCTTTATAAGATTCCAACATTGAATAAAATATTAATATTTAAAGTGAAAGTGGATAGCAATAACATTAGACTTGTGCACGTCTGAAATTTTGGAATAGTGTGAGTTGGAGTACATGGTGGTAGCACACTGGGGGCGGATTGATAAACGTGCCCTATTTATTTTACATTAGTACCTCGATATCGTTGGTCATGGGAATTACGTAGTCGCGCCCTTAATTCGTCTTCTAAATTGAAGACAATGTTTAGTTGGACAACTCAATCCATTGACTATTCAATTTATTAAATGAGTTAGTTTGTAGTATTGTGAAGTCAAGTCTAGTTTCATGAGTTGATGTTTTATTATGTTATTGTTGATCATGATTTAATGCATAGTAGTATTATGCTAGGTTTATGTGGTCTATGTTGTGATGTATGTACTCTACTTTGTTGATTACGTGCCTTTTGTGTGTCGATCATGGTTGTGCCTATTGATCCTGTTATGACCCTTAATTGGCGAGCAGTCTATCAATTGAGTGTTTGCCTAACAGGTTGAAGAGGATGCATCCATACTCGTTGGGGATTTGAGAGATGTTGATTAGAGATTACTTTCTCTTTACCTTTGCTTCTTTCATCTATGTTATGATTTTTAAGTTACTCTATGGATTCTTTATTTTAAGTTGTTTAAGTTGGTTTAAACTAGTTTTGGAGTTTGAATAACGTTTTGACTTTGATATGGTTTAAGTATTTAATAAAGTATTTATTTCAATGTTTTTCCGCCGCAAAATTCAGAGTGAGCCATTTGATTTCACATGGGCGATAATACGTTGATAATTCTCTGAGTTTAGTTGGAAAATCTATGTTTTTATAAAAAGAGAATTGTCGGAGTGTTACATATACCGCCTCCGAATATTCAAAGCCCAACACGAGTTGACAAGTAAAGTTAGACGACTCAAGGCCCACGCTCATTTCACTATATAAGCCCTTAGAAGGGCTAAGATCTACATTCACACATAGACACTCACACTTGAGTCCACCACTTTTCTCTCCCCACATCCACACTACCTATCAAAAATGAGTATCGAATTGAGAATTGGAGGCCTGCCCCGAGCCCTCCTAGGAGCTTAGGGTTCATTTGCTAGTTCTTTGCTAGTTCTTTGCTGGAACTCGAAATCGGACCAGTCATACCTGCTAGATAGAGGTAGACACTTTTAGACAAAAACACCCGTGATTTTATTAAATTTCATATTGGAATTAAAATTTATGATATTGCTCTATGGTTGATAATTATCTATGTATGTAATCAAGTAGTTTAGCAAATTGGGGTACTTGAATTTTTTTTTTATGTCATGCAATCAAGATGGTCAAGATAGTTTTAGTAATTACTTTGTTAATTTAGACCCCTAGTTGTCAGCTAGTGTTATCAAGAAGTGAAGTAATGTTTGTGTGGCAATAAAGGTTTAGTATATACTTCAGTTTGCAGTATATGTTGTTTTACTAACCCGCCTTTGAGGTTGCGGGTTCAAACCTTGACACTGACAACTTTTTTTAATATATGAGAATGACGTGGATAGATTGCTACTAAAAGAGGAATGATGACATGTGGTGAATGCCTACGCTTTTTAATGTATATACTTCCTACGTTTATTTTTAAGTGCCACATATTGACTTTGTCATTACTCATCCATTATAATTTGGTCGACCTTTATGATTTATGCATAAGAAAAAATATATTCTTGTTGGATCTTGTTTGATTGTCTCGATGTATACATTTTAAATATCTTATTGTCATAATTTTTACAACTGCATAATTAAAGATAAAAACGATAAAAAATGTGCCTCGACAAGTGTTAAAAGTGAAATGTTGCACTTAAAAACAAACAAAGGATATATATATATATTAGTTTCTAACTCGGGCAATGCCCAAGAGATGTCTTATATTATTTTAATATATTTTCAACTAACCTTAATTACTTAAAAGGGATCAAACTCAACTGAACTTGTTGTGAATTCGAGCATGCTAGTACATTTATTTTACCTAAACTTGATTGAGTTTAAATTAGATTTGATGATTTTTTTTGTATCTTATAACTCGAACCGACTTCAATATGTTTCTATCTGATACTTTTTGGCCATATAAATAATAGATGAAATATGAACTATTTTATAACTCGAGAAAAACTATTTTGTTATTTGCTGCATTGTGTGGTTGTTAAAAAATTTAGGTTTATCTTCAATTTCTTTCATTTGTGATGCCATCTGAAAAAGTTAAGTAGAAAATATGTGTAATATACTTTTTAACAAAATGCTAGAAGATTGCTTCAGTTTTCTAAATGTCGAAAGACTATAATTCTTGATTTTCCATCAAAAAAGGTTTTTTTAATTAGTTGATTATGTATATTTCATATTTTCATTGAACCATATTGACTCTAAAGTAACTGAATTAGTGAGGCTTAACATGAACGTAAATCAAAGTACATTAACTTATGTTTATTTTTCTAAATTTAATTTAATTTCATAATAATTTATCATCTTTAACTCAAATCGACGTTATTCTTAAGAAAATAATTATTTTGTTATCTTATTTTGTATTCCTAACATAAAATCGAATAATTTAGTTAAATAAGAAATTCAAATAAATAACCATCTCATATAACTAAGACTTAAGTCAAGTATTCAAAAAACCTATTTAATTATTATTAAGTGTCTATTGGCAAACTGATCAATCAGATTCGGGTTAGGTTCATTTGGACAGGATCGCATAGAAAGGGTGCATGGAAAAAACATCTTGTTTTAACATTATTTTCTTAGTTAACCCGATTAACTTTAAAGTGATAAAACTCAATTGGCCTCGCATGTTAGTTAGTATTAGTTTATTTTAGCCTCATTGAATCTAAATTGAATTAGATGTTTTATTTACATGTCCAACTCGAGTGGGACTTTAGTTTAAGTAGTACTCCCTCCGTCACACAATGTTCTTCCCACTTCTTGAATATATGTGAGGCATAAAATAATAAAGTGGGAAGACCATTGTGGGACGGAGGGAGTAGTATTATTTTCTTAATTAACTTGATTGAGGGCCTGTTCTCTTCGTCTAATTCTAGCTGAACTGAACTAAACAGAACTTATTGGAGCTAAACTGAACTGAACTTATTGGAGCTGAAATGAACTGAACTTATTGGAGCTGAACTGAATTGAATTTATTGGAGCTGCACTGAACTGAAATTATTGGAGCTGAACTGAACTGAACTTATTGGAGCTGAACTGAAGTGAACTGAACTGAATTGAAATATATATATAAATAATAAGTAAATCATAATTATGAATATTAAATAACGAGTAATTATAATTCTAAGTAATAATAATTGATAATTGATAATTTAGAATAATATTAAATGAATAATGATAATATTTTTTGATGTTATCAAATAATAGTTATAAATAAATTATAGTAAAAATGATAATTTAATTTTAAAAATAATAATTACAATAATAATAATAAATTAATAATGAGTAATTAATATTATTAGTATTAATATATTAATACTTCATTGGTTTAATAACAATATCTAATCTCTAAGAAGTAAATTAATATTACCATCATAATAAAAATTAGCAATTATAATGATAGTTAGCTTAAAACGTGTGTTGATGCTTCTAACCAAACCACGATTTGTGGTAAGTTGGTCTGTAATATTTATAAACCAAACGCACCTCAAACTGCCAAAGTATCTTTAATATTCAATGTAACGACGATGTGGTACCTTAAATAGTACTTCGGTATCATTAGCAACTTTGTAATTTTTTAAATATATTCTAGCTTTTGTACCTTCTTTGTATGATGTACTAGTGAATATCTAGTCGGTAAAATAAAGCAACAATTGCAAATTAAAATACTCGTATTGACATGAAATTTGGTTAAACCGAGCACCAACCCAAACCATGCTCAGCCATAATGATAATAGTAAATATAATAACAAAATGATTATATAAAATTAATAATAATAGCAAGCTATAGCAAAAATATTAATTACAATAATAATCATAAGTAAAATTAAGTAGCAACAATAATAATAATATTAAACAAAATGGTTAAATTAAATTATAAGGAATGGAGCTGAACTGAACTAAACTTATTGGAGTTGAGCTGAACTGAACTGAACTTATTAGAGCTGAATTGAACTGAACTTATTGGAGATGTACTGAACTGAACTTATTAGAGATGAACTGAATTGAACTGAACTTATTGGAGTGAACTGAACTGAACTGAACTGAAAATAAGCTGAATAGAACAGGCCCTAACTTAAAAGTGATAAAAAAATCAATTAGCCTTGCATGTTAGTATTAGATTTTCTTAAGTCTTATTGAATTTAAATTATATAGCGGAAATTTTTATAAGTCTAACTCGAGCGGGACTACAATTTTATTAATTAATAGGAGTTCTTTTTGAGTTGGTTTACTGTAAGACGGTCTTATATTAAGCCTTAACCTCAAGCCAGCTCAATAAGCCTTAGAGAAGCCCATGACGCGCACCATATGCTAAGCAGCCAGCTAAGTTAATTTTTATTAACTTTTCGACCCAAAACCTTAACTTTTTGCGTTTTTTAACTTTTCGCCCTAAAACCTTAACTTTTGCATAAAAATCCAAATATCATATGTGGAATCGATACCCTTCACTCCATTAGCCCTATTAGTTATGAATTCTTATGCAAAAGTTGAAGTTTTAGGTTAAAAAGTTAAAAAAACTCAAAAGTTTAGGTTTTAGGTTGAAAAGTTAAAAAAATCAATTTTTTATGTGTTCCTTAGCGTGTGGCACGCGTAATTGGGCTTTTAATTGGCTTATTGGGCTGTTCTTATATTAAGTTTATATAATACCGTCTTTTATAAGACTTTGTCATTCCTTTTTCTGATATAATAAATAGGTAAAATATAAAACTTTGGAAAAATTGCCTAGAATAATGCAACCTTTTGCCCATTCGCAGATAATAATGCAACCTAAAGATTATTCTGGAATAATGCAACCTTTATACCCCATTTATTTTAAACAGGACAAATGACCGGTAACCTGATCTATAGGTAATTTATTAAAAACTTTAAATTTAAAACAATAAAATTTAAATAAAATAAAATAAACCTAAACTAAACCCCAGCCCCACCCCCTCTTCCAATACCCCCAGCCCTACCCTCGCCGGCATCTACCCACAACCACCACACGCCAGCCCCCACCCTCGCCGGCAACCCTCCCTAGCTCGTCGAAAACTACTCAGAACCACCACACCGACGAAATTTTCCCTTTCTTTCGTCTCTAGTGTCGCCGGAAAACAAGTGGGGTTAGGGGAGGGAAGGGAGGCGCGCGAAATCTGAAAAGGTAAGAGGGGAGGGGTGGGATTTTCGGGGGGGGAGAAGGGTTGGGTGAGGTTGCGATAGTTAGGGGGCTTCGAAGGGGTTGGGTTGCGGTGGCTGGGATGGTTCGAAGAGGGTTCGAAGGGGGTGGGCTAGGGGGTTCGAAGGGGGTGGGCTAGGGGGTTCGAAGGGGGGTGGGCTAGGGGGTTCGAAGGGAGTGGGGTGAGGTCGGAGGTGGCGGCTGGGCATTTCGAATGGAGAGCGGTGGTGGTAGGAGGTGGCTGAGCATTTTCAGAGGGAGTGGGAAGGTGGTCGGAGGTGGATGGGCATGGTGGGGGAGGGGTGGTGGCTTGTGCGTGATGGTGGGTTAGGGGAGGGGGGGAAGTTTTTTTTTGTTTTATCTTTATTTTTTAATTTTTTCAAAAAAATTAGTTTATTAGGACCAATGACAAGCCGACACGTGTCCCCCTCAACCTATTATTCAGGTTATATCCGGTTTTACCCCATTTAAAATAAATGGGGTATAAAGGTTGCATTATTCCAGAATAATCTTTAGGTTGCATTATTATCTGCGAATGGGCAAAAGGTTGCATTATTCTAGGCAATTTTTCCTAAAACTTTTGTATAACATGTGATAAGCAGATCTTGAAAATATTTTTCAAGGCTAATCTAACATTATAAAGATTATAATTGTCTGATGTTTGAGATGGAAGTTATAATCAATTTTAGATTTGTGTATTAGTAGCAATTTATGTAAGGAAAGTAAGGGCCCGTTCGTTATCATTTTTTGTTTTCATTTTTCAGTTCTTTTGATAACTAAAAACACAAAACAACAAAAAGTGATTTTCACTTTTTAGTTGTTAGTTTTCAAAATCACCATGTTTCCAATATGTTTGACTATTTTTTCATTTATTATTGAACTTATATCATATGACTTTAAAATATAAATAACCAAAAACTGAAAATCACAGTGATAACGAACAAGCCTTTATTTGTTTTTTAGATCCCCAAATGAAGTACAATTGAATTACTAATGTAACCGACATAATGGGCCTATTCTCCCCATCTTATTCGGTGCAGATCAATTCAGTTCAGTTCAGCTCTTGACAATACCTTTTACTCTCATATTTCACTATTCCTTTGAGTTCAGTACAGTTCGATTCAGCAGTTCCATTTAATTCAATTCAAATCAGTTCAATTCAATTCAATTAAATCATTTGAGTTCAATTCAATTTAGTTCAGTTCAGTTCAGCTCATTTATGCCGAATAGAACATGTCCTAAATGGGTAAAATTCTAGAAAGTGGGTCTTGATTCAAAGTATTTTTCGAGACGAATCCAACGCTGCAAAAATTAATTTTCTGAGATTTGAAATAGAAGTTGTGACTTATTTTATTATTTTATAGGAAAAATTGATAAGAATAATCCGACCTTTGGCCGGTCTTCTACCAATGGTACCACCTTCATTTAATCCAGCAATAATCCCACCTTTGACACCCATATTCTCTCAATGGTCCCTCACCTGTTGGTGACCTACAATTACAGGTTAACTCTCTTAATTACGTAATTAATAGCTAATTAAATATAATTTAAACCTAAATTCTTAATTAACCACTAATTGAGTATAATTTATAAATTAACTTTACAAAAAAATTCCCCCCACCCCCACCCCCTGCCAACCCCATCTCCCTCACCTCAACCGCCACCCCTCCCCCAACCCCCGCCTCTGCCACCCTTCCCCTTTCCCGCCTCTGCCGCCCTTCCCCTCCCCCCGCCTCTGCCGCCCTTCCCCTATAATATATCTATGCCCATCATCCAATTATTATGAAGCAGCAGCCATGGTGAATGAGAATAATGCAGATTTCATTAGCAAGTTACCAGATGATATCCTATACTACTTGCTATCATTCTTGGAGATGAAAGCAGCAAGGAGAAGCAACATCCTTTCCAAAAGGTGGAGATATGTCTGGACTTACATCATGCACCTTGATTTCGACGGCCGAGCATCATCATCATCATCATCATCCGACACTCACTGGGATGCATTTCGATTTGGTGAATGGGTTAATCAAGTTATAGCCGCTAATCGAGCTCCATACCTCAACACCTTTCGAGTCGATTTTTGGGGGATTGACTTAAGCTCTGCTGACGTGGGGTGGCGGGTTTAGGGGGAGGGGGGAGGGGAAGGGTGGAGGGAAGGGGAGGGGAAGGGGAAGGGAGGGGGTGGCAGGGGGGCAGTAATGGGGGAAGGAAGGGGGTGGTTTTTTTTCTTTTTAAGTTTTTTTTCTTTTAAAAGTCAACGGTAATTTTGGCGGTCAAACAAGTTGCCATCATCCTGTACCATTGAGAGAATATGGGTGTCAAAGGTGGGATTATTGCTGGATTAAATGAAGGTGGTACCATTGGTGGAAGACCGGCCAAAGGTCGGATTATTCTTATCAATTTTTCCTATTTTATATAAGTTGTAGTTTTAGATAAAAAATTTAATATTTATTTAGGATATAATCTTTATTTTTAATTATTGTTTAATGAAAATTAAATTATTAATTAATTATATATAACGACGTGGAGCAATGTGGTTGCTCCTTTTGTACAACTTTATTATATTACTAGTTTCTAACCGGGTCAATGCCCGGGAGATATCTTATAAATTTTATACGGTATTTTCTACTAACCCGAATTACTTGAAAGTGATCAAACTCAATCAAACTTAATGTGTATCATAATTTAAACTCGAGCATGTTAGTACATTTATTAACCTAAACTTGATTGGATTTAAATTAGTTTGGATAATTTTTGATATTTTTTTAATTCGGGCCAACTTCAAAATATTTCTATCTAGAAGTAATTTATTTGCCATATAATTATGTGATGAAATATGAACTATTTTATAACCTTAGAAAAACTATTTTATTATTGGGTGACTAAGGTGTTTGTTAAAAAAATTTAAGTTTGTCTTCAATTTCTTACATTTGTGATGTTATTTGAGAAAGTTAATTAAAAATATATTCATATAATTTTTTTTTAAATGCTAAAAGATTGCATCGGTGTAGTAAATTCCAAAGATTATCATAATTCATCTTCCATTGCAAGAGGTTCTTCAATTAATTGATATATAAGTGAAGAGGAGGGGACACCAAAAATCAATATTTATCTTTTTTTTTAATTCCTAATTATATGGAACAACTCTCTCCAAAACTAATTGTTCTCACATTTTTAAATTTTGAAAAAAAGAAATATAAAACCTCCTGAACAAACTTACTGTAACATATTCATGCAGAAGTTTACATGATTCCGCACGCATTGCGTGCTTATATGACTAGTATATATATATAGGGGATGGATCTGTTGTAAACCACCTCCTAATCTGAAAACTGAAAACAAGTCATCTCAGCCGTCGGATCAGATTGAACGAACGAGATCAATCGTTATATTATGAATTGACTTTAATACTTAATGTTACTGTTTCTCCTTTTTCTCTTTCCTTTCTCTCCTTTCTCCTCCTCGGTTCTCTGCAACAATTTCACAACTCCGAAGTCTCCGATCGATTTCGCTCCCTGATTGTTCATCTTGCTTGGTTTTTCCTATTTTGAAGATTGAATGCGTCGATTGCGTGACTCATCTACCAAATTATAATCGATATTATTGAACTCGTTTTGGTATGTGATTCGATTACATGTAGTTTTTTGAGGTTAACATAATAGAATGCTTATGTCGATTGCTTTAATGTTTGTGTTTTTCTTTTCGTTAATAATCTATTTTCTGTAATTTTTATGCTCTTTTTTGTTGTGTTTGGCTCAATCTTGATTTTGATTTAACAAATTTTCAACAACTTAGGGTTACAGAATTTTGAGCTAGATTTGAAGAAAGTACCAAACAACTTGAGTTTTATGAAATTTTGAGCTAGATTTAACGGCTTAACAACTTAGGGTTTAGGAATTTTGACGAAATTTGGTAAAATGAGGTTGTAGGAAGACTTAGGTACGTGTCTATGGTGAATGCAAGTTTTGTTTTTGTTGGAAAATCTTATAATAAACTGAAGAACAAATTGGTAATTAGAATGGGTACATAGAACAATAAGAGGGTTACATTTTGAAGAAATAGATGACCCAAATAATAATGGTGAGGCAGGAAGTTTGAAATCTTTGCCTGATAAATTCTGAACAAACTAGAAAATCTGGAGTAATATCTAACATAATAGTTCCCTTGATAATTTGTTCCTCTATATCAGTCCCCGTTCAATTTGATGGTTACTTTGGGAATCGATGTGTGGCTTCATTGAAGGTGGGAAGAAGGCTACAATTAGATTGAAAAGTGTTACTTTAGGAGAATATAGGGTACATTTAGTTTGAAAAGGTAGAATGTTAAGGATTTTTAAGTATGCCAATCTTCTGTATTTTGTTGTTTATTTGTTAGCATAAACTGTATGTTAGTTATGTGAAGCACGTGATATAGTATGTTTAACTTTAACTAATTAAAAGTGTATTGTTGTGCACAATAACTTGATGGTGAATGCTTGATTTTACCTTGAGGGATAGATATCTTGTACTTGTTAACATCATCAGAGTAGATGCGGAAATCAGCAAGAACATCTGAAATAGCCCAAGTACCAACATTGAAAAATGTATAAAGATCCTTACATTTTATGATAATAATGGATTAAAGCTGACAAAATGCTCTCTTATATCCCCACCATCGAGTGCTAGAGCAGGTGGAGGGACATATATGGCAGTTTCAGCAGAGAAGGCCACCAGAAGCATTGCTTCTCTTCTTCTAGTGTTTGTGGTTGCACCTCCATCTTTTGTCGTTGCGCTTTGTTGTGTTAATGGGAGCGAGCAGATGACGATATACTGCATTTGAGTTATAAAGCTTAGACTGCATGTCAAAATACCACAAATATAAATATATCAGTCAAGATGAATAGGCTTAAAACCTTTTGTGATTTTGCTTATGTATATGTGAGTAGTTATGCAAAAGTGGTTCTTAGTAGAATACAAGAAGCGAAGGTGCAGGAGGAGGTAGGAGCATGTAGCCGAAGACATAGCGCTACAGTGGTGCTCCCTGGTGTTGTTGAAAGAGTTGTTGAAAGAGGTGCCATCATCCCACCACTAAGGTATGTATCTTTCATTGACGAATCTCTCTGGTTTTGCTTTCTTGTACCTTTCTTGGGAGAATGGCTACGTTCTTCCGTCAAATGGTAGCATTAAGGGATTCCAAATACTCCCAAATTGGAGTAGTGATTCTGGATTTTGTCAGATTTTTAATTGCTTGATTGTGAATTTGACTATTTTGCTTGTTTTTTTTTCTTCGATCACAAATAAAGGAGCCACACTGTACCATCACATGTTTTTAATACTTGTGAGTCCGTTTAAATTGGTCTGCTCAAACTATGAATGTGAGAAGATATGAAGTAAAGTAGCATTATATTGCTTTCGGAATGCTAATCTTCTAATTTTTCAGTTTAGAAACTGATTCTTTCTTTTTAGATCGTTCATTTTAGATATGTATACTTGTTTGAGTTGTCGTAATTTTTGTAGTTACTTTATAGTCTGACCCTAGAAGATTTTGTTAAAGGGTACATTAGTTGATAAAGGGATACATTAGGCCTACCTTACGTTCATTAAGTTTTGTACACTACAACACTTGAAGTTATGTTCAGATTAGATTTTTGAGGGTATAATTTTTAGTGGTTCCGTTTTGCTCCAAGCTAAGTATGACAATATATGTTGCTCTTTTGTTTCACCTTTATTTATCTTGCTACACTAGTGGAATAATTTACGTATATCCAATACATAAGCTATAAAATGGATACATGTAGCTATAAAAGGGATACATTTGGTTATAGATGACCCTATTTCCCATGGCCATAACAGGTCAACGTTTCAATAGCTCATCTTCAACCTACCAACTTTATGAGATAAGTTATTAATTCACTTGGAGAAGGTGAGTTGATTATAGAAGCAAAGAGGGTACTTTTAGAATTAATAAGGATACTTGGTAATTTTAATTAAAGTGAAGTTTAATTGTTAATGGTTTTTCAAATAAATGATTTTCCTACAATGTACCATTTATTATTACTCGTTTATCTCGTCCTTTCTTGTTCAAAATCTATTAGCTCAATTGGTAGAGCAATGTGCAATTGCACAAAAGATGTAGGTTCGAATCCTACGTAGGTTGATTACTATGTAAACCGTAAAAGTAACCTTTTTTACTCTAATGTAGCGCTTTATGCATTACTAGTAAGCAGGTACCTCAAGTGCTAGAGTATAGTATTATTTGATAAAAGTGGTCGTCTTGATGAAGCTGTAGATCTGTTTAATGAGATGAAGAAACTTGGCTGCAGCCCTAATGTTTATGCCTATAATGCACTCATGCGTTGGTGAGGGCTAGCATGTTAAATGAAGCACAAATACTGCTACAGACTATGGAAGAAAATGGTTGTGCACCAGATACAAACTCACAAAATATAATTTTAACTAGTCTGGCTCGAACAGGTGGATGAAATCAAGCAAGGGAAATGTTTGAGAAGATGAAGCATTCATCCATCAAGCCAGATTCTGTTTCCTTCAATACAATGCTTAGCTGTCTTAGTCGTGCCGGTATGTTTGAGGAGTCTGTGAAGTTGATGAAAGAGATGAATGATAATGGTTTCAAGTATGACAGGATTACCTACTCTTCATTACTTGAGGCAGTAGGAAGGATTGATGATGATTCTACGCCATCAACATTTTCACAGTAATCAAGTATTGCTTGTTTTCTATTGTTGCAGTTATTGATTATTCACCTCACAACACACCTTACGCTCACGCTGCACTCACCAACACGCACAACCCAATCGCCTTAGCACCACTACATGACACCCACACGCAGCCTACACACCTCCTGCACTTAACTCACACACCCTTCTACCCTTTGCACCACCACACAACACCCATCACTACACTCACGCCTCTTTACGAGCCACACACAAACCGCAAACCTACGGTCCTACATGTATTCTATTACTCATGTAACCTATTAGCTCAATTGGTAGAGCATTGTGCAATAGTACAAAAGATGTAGGTTCGAGCCCTACATAGGTTAAATAATAAGAAGAATAGTGGTTTAGATTTAAAGTTCTCTTTTTATTGTTATATGTAGACCTTTTCACATTCAATGTAGGCCTTATCCAAGATGCCCTTTATATATTACCAACTCATAGCTGATTTTTTTGACAGCTTAATTTTTTCAAAGTTTAAAGCTTCAAAGGGACAATAACTTATATAAACTAAAATAGTTACAAAATAGAAGGAAAACTTTTCTAGCGAGACTCTACAGCTAAACAAAATCTTGAAGGTTATCAGAAAAAACCTCGTGATGAAGTGTGTTGAACTCTTCTTTGAGATTACTGAGAACAAGGATGACTACAACAAGTTCTACGAGGCTTTGATATCACGTATTTACAAAGACTTTTCTCCCTTATTTACAAGCTAATTTGTGCGTCATTGGAACTCTTGGGAGCTATTTTGTGCTAACTATCGTATATAGTTGTGGTTTTGAGTTTTAATGTTGAATAACAAGTTTTAGGGAGTTTTCTCCTTATTCCCGAGCCATTTGGAAGCAACCACGGCTTTACGAGATGTTACGAGGCACGTAGGATGGCTCACGAGCTTTATGGGTAGTTTAGGAGGTCCCAAGACCTCTAAACGAGAAGAATTGAGAGTCAAAGAGTCAAAAAGGAGTTTTCCGTGCACTCATCGGGCAAAAATGGCCCGATCGGGCGAAAATATACTGATCGGGTATAGAAGTTGCGGACCCTATCGGGCGAGCACACATGTGCCCAGACCCGATCGGGCATTCACCACCCGACCCGATCTGGTCGTATGCTGCTACGTCTCATTTTGCTGCTGCTTTCGAGGGGAACGTGCTGGCCCAATTTGTCGCCAGGCCCGATCGGGTGGCGTCCCAAGGCCCGATCGGGTGGGCCTAAAAACTCACACCAAGGTTGCTGTGCTGCTGCGTTGGGACGTGAAACAAAGAGGCAAAATATTTCACTATAGGCCCGATCGGGTCCTGCGCATTTTCTCGCGATTTTTGACTTTTGTTTCCGCAATTAGTTTGACTTTGAGGGGTATTATAAATACCTTTTCCTCATTATTTTAGAGACATCGATTATTCTAGTTTTACTCTAGTTTATTTCTCATTGTTCTTAGCTTAGTTTAAACACTTTAGATTAGATTAAAGGTGATTGAACCTATTCGATTTTAATAAAAGTTCCTGCTTTCTGTCAATTGGTCTTCCTCTTTACCCTAATCTCTTTCATTATTCTTAATTGCTTAGCTTAAGTATTTAATTACTCATGATGCAATTGTTAGGGTTTCATACTAGTTTTGTTGTTGTTAATTCAATTATGAGTGATTAGTTTAATTTCTAGGGTGTTAGATAGGAAACCCATGTTTATACCATGATTGTGATTTAGATTTCTTTCAATTTCTAGGGCTTGATTAGGGTGATTGTTATGTGGTTTGTACTTATTGAGTAATTAATGTCAGTGTACAATTTCATTGATTGCTTGTGGTTAATAGTTGTTTGCACAGATCCGTCTTACGACTAGAGGCCTAGGACACGTCAGTAGTTCTGATTACGTTAATGAACATGCGGCGTATGTTGAACTATGAGCGTTGAGTCTTAACCATAGCTCAACACATGCTCTAATCCCCCGACTCTTGACTTAGGTTTTGATAGTAGTTGACCCTATTTGATTGGTATTAGCATGGTGGACCGACCTAACACCCTAGGTTTTTAGTCCATAGTTAATTCCTCGATTTAATCCGTCTTCTTTAGTTTAATTATTAGTTCAGTTAGTTCTTCCCTGATTTCATCTGAAGTAGCTAATTGATTGAATATTAATTTAGAAACTATGTCTCCCTGTGGATTCGACCCTGCTTCCATTGACTACCATAGTTAGAGGACTGTAGGTTTATCTTTGATTAGGTGATACGACTAAAACCTATCAAATTTTGGCGCCGTTGCCGGGGAGACGGCTAGTTTTCTAAGTTTTTATTTGATTATTTGGTCTACTTCTCCGTGCCTCATTGGAACTTTATTGTTCCAATTGAGGTACGTTTTACTGCTTTTTTTTGTTTCTTTTGTATGCCCAGGTCTCAAAGAAACGGTTCCCCCATCCCAGCGGACCCCGATCTTACTAGGACAATCAGGCGGATTCGAAAGAAAAATCAGAAAGAAAGGCAGTCTGTTCAGCTGAACACCTCTTGAACAGACACCTTGAGTTCAGTTATGTCAAAATCACTGAAGTCATATGGGGTGCCCAACCCAGATGGTCTCTATACTGGACCTACTATGCCCACCATTGCCGCGGCAAATTTGGAAATTAAGCCTGGACTCATCAGCATGGTCCAGCAAAATCAGTTTGGTGGGCATCCTACTGAAGACCAGGCAAATCATCTGCAACGGTTTCAACAGCTTTGTCGAACCGTTAAACATGCCGGTGTCACTCCAGATCAACTCAAAGTCATGTTGTTCGAGTTTTCATTGAGAGATAGAGCCCAGAAATGGTTGAACGACGTGAAGGAAACTGAATGGAGTGAGATTTCTGCTGCATTTCTGAGAGAGCATTACCCACCTACTAAAACAACCGAAATCAGAAACAAACTAGCCACGTTTTCCTAAGAGCCTGATGAAACATTACGGGAAGCGTGGGCTAGGTTTAGAGATTTACAGAGAGAGTGTCCACACCACAACATGGATAAATGGTTCTTGACGCAGACATTTTACAATGGTCTGCAGCCTCAGACGAAGAGTATTGTTGATTCGTCTGCAGGTGGAGTTTTTCTGGATAAGGAAGTGGATGTAGGCTACGAGTTTCTATCAAACCTCGCAGCCAATGATCATTCCACTTCCCGAAGCCTCACGAGGAAGGTACTGGAGGTAGATGCCATTGCATTATTGACTTTGCAGATAGCGAAGCTGAGTCAGCAGATTAACACCTTCAGTTCCTCTTCCTCAGCAGCACCTCCTTTGAGTATTAATGCTATGTCTGCCGTAGCACCCATTACCTCATCTTACTGCGAGGTATGTGGTGTTCAGGGTCACTTTGGGCATGACTGTCAGTTCAGTCAACTTCAGATGGAGCAGGCAAACGCCTTCCAACAGAGACAACCAAATTTCCCCCCTTCACACAATTACCAAAATCCACAAAACCATCACCCTCCACCTCCACAAAACCATCCTAAACCCCCATACCATCACACCCCACAAAATTTCCAAAGACCACCACCACAAAAATTCCATAACCACAATAATTTTCAAACTCCACAAAATTTTCCCACCCTACCACCACAAAACAATAACCCACAAGAGCCTCACATATCTGAAGTGATGAAGCTGATGTTGAGCATGCAAAAGGCAAATGAGGAGGCACAAAGAGCCCAAGAGAGACAATTGTTGGCTATGCATGTTATGCAGAAAGCCAATGAGGATGCTAAGAGGGCTCAAGAGAAACACATAAAACTTCTTGAGACCCAGATTGCTCAATTGGCAGAAACTAATGCACATAGGCAGCAGGGACAATTGCCAGGGTAACCCATTCAGAGAGAACATGTGAATGCCATCACTCTTCGTAGTGGCATTGCATATGATGCCCCTCCGTAGCCCGTTGATGAGGTTACCCCAACTGCGGGGAAGAAGAGGGTGGTTGAGGAAGGAAAAAGGAAGAATTCGACGTCTGAAGTCGATTTGTCTGCAGAAGCTGAACATACAGGGAAGAAAAAGGAGAAGGTTTCTGAAACGCCTTTCACACCAAGGCTACCTTTTCCTTACAGGATGCAACAGTCAAAGGTCGATCAGCAGTTTAGTAAGTTCTTGGCTATTGTCAAGAACCTTGAGGTAACAATTCCATTCACAGATTTAATTACCCAAGTGCCTGTTTATGCCAAATTTCTGAAAGACATGATAACCAAGAAAAGAGACTTTGGTGGGGTAGAACGTGTCGCTCTTACTGAAGAGTGTAGTGCTTTTATTCAAAATAAAACCCCACCAAAGTTAAAAGATCCTGGTAGTTTTTCCATACCCTGTCATCTTGGACCTATTTTTATTGATAAGGTTTGTGTGATTTAGGTGTTTCTGTTTCTGTTATGCCATTATATGTTTATAAGAAACTAAACATGGGAGCACTTAAATGCACACAAATCACTTTACAGATGGCGGATCATTCTATAAAATACCTCCTAGGTGTTTTAGAGGACGTTCCTGTTAGGGTTGGGAAATTCTATATCCCTGTTGATTTTGTGGTGTTAGATATGGATGAGGATGCCCAGATTCCTATTATCTTGGGTAGGCCATTTTTGTGTACTGCTGCTGCTGTTATTGATGTCAAGTCTGGGTCTTTAACTCTGAGTGTTGGTGATCATAAAGCGATTTTTAAACTAACCAATGCTGTTAAGGCACCTATGCTTGAACAATCTTGTTGCAGGGATGACGTTTTGTATGAAGTAGGTGTGGAGAATGTTCCAACTACACCTAAGGTTGCCTCACCGTCTGGAGACATTATCAAGAACATTTGGAGAAGAAAGATATTTGATGAGGGTGGCACTCATTGCCAAGCCCCTCCTATTTGAGAGAGGGAGGATTATGGTCGTGCGGGACCTTTATAAATCAGCGTTGTGCGAGAGGCAACTCGTATTTTTCTTTCCCTTTTTCCTTTTCTTTTTATTTTTTTCTTCTTTTAGTGAGCGAGAGTGAGGGTACTAACGTTGTTTTTCCTCTTAGCATCGTCCTTTGTTACCTTTTGGCATTGAGGACACTGCCAAGTTCAGCTTGGGGGAGGAGTTCTGTTTGTATTCTTTATCTCTTTTACTGCTTTCTAGGATAGATTTACTGCTTTCGAAAAATACTGAAAAAATCAAAAAAATATATGGTTCCCATGACTGGTTTAGTTGCCTCCCTGTGCCCCTTGTTGTGCTCTTGTTGGAAATGAGTTGACTTTGTTTTCTGGATAACTGGGCATTTGTGATCTTGAGGCTATGATTTGATGTTTGATTGCTATGATTTCGAGCATTTTTTGATTATATTAGACAACTTTGTGCTGCATACCTGAATTGGTTAGACTGTGAGGCCTCTTTGTAGCCTATTGGATTTATATTACTATCCAGTCTATTCTTGTGTGTTAGTTCCTCTTTAGTGGATTGATCTTGACTTTGACTTCGTACTTGTCTGATTTTCGATGACTTGTAGCATTTGCTGTGATAGAGGCGTTCTTTTGTCTTGTTCTTGAGCTTCAGAGTGAATTTTTGATATACTTTTATCCTCCTTAGCCCCGCTGAGCCTAATGACTTGTTTCATGTTACTTAAACCCTTATTATGAGCCCAAGGCCTTCACTTGATATTATTCCAAGCCTGGCTTGGGGGAGCTTTTGTACGGGTTGAGCTTGAGATTGGTTTCTTGGTTTAGTTTGGTTGTTGAGGAATTTAAAAGTGTATTTGTTGCGGTTTGAGAATGAGAAAAAGAAAAGAAAAAGCAATTTTAGAGTTGCGTGAATGAAGTTCAGAAAAATGAAATAAAAGAAAAAGAATTCGAAGTTCTTTCATTCACGTACGTTCTTAAAGAAATATTCGCTTCATTGCTTTAAAATTGGGTTTGTTATGAGTTTTTCATTGATTTATGAGAGTTGGGTTACTTTGCGTGGTTTTATGGTGTTGTTGGGAGTTGTGAAGGCCATCTTAGGCCTTGTTTGAATAATTTATGCTCCCCCTTTCTTGGTTTTTCCACCACATTACCCAAAAGTATCCCCTACCTCTTACATAAGCCCCATTACAACCCTCTAAAGTCCTCTTGAGCTCGTGTCTGCAGTGTTCATTTGATTGAATTCGAGTCAGTTTGTCAAAGTTAAAGAGTATTTCTGCTGATTGAGTCGACTTGACTAGGATGAGCGTCATTGAACCTTCTTAAACCCATGAGAGTGTGAGTGGGAAGGGTATTTATGGTCGGGTTGGTGAGTGTTCGGACATATTCTTTGCCTGCCACAAAATAGAGAGGAGTGACACCCTTGTGAGAGCCTTTTCAGGACTTGTATGCCTTGTGGATGCTTGAGTTTGATAAATTGCTTGAATGATTGGTGGTTGGATGGATTTGATTAGCCAAACTTGAATTATGCCTGCTTGAACGATTCTTAGTCTTGAAAATGTTTTGAGCTTTGATTGATTTTTATTTGTGGGGTGAGGCAATCTATTCCATGTTCATGTTCTGTTTGCTTGAGGACAAGCAAAGGTTTAGCTTGGGGGAGTTTGATATCACGTATTTACATAGACTTTTCTCCCTTATTTACAAGCTAATTTGTGCATCATTGGAGCTCTTGGGAGCTATTTTGTGCTAACTATCGTATATAGTTGTGGTTTTGTGTTTTAATGTTGAATTGCATGTTTTAGGGAGTTTTCTCCTTATTCCCGAGCCATTTGGAAGCAACCACGGCTTTACGAGGTGTTACGAGGCACGTAGGATGGCTCACGAGCTTTATGGGTAGTTTAGGAGGTCCCAAGACCTCTAAACGAGAAGAATTGAGGGCCAAAGAGTCAAAAAGGAGTTTTTCGTGCACTGATCGGGCAGAAATGGCCCGATCGGGCGAAAATATATTGATCGGGTATAGAAGTTGTGGACCCGATCGGACAAGACATGCCCGATCCGATCGGGCGAGCACACATGTGCCCAGACCCGATCG
Source organism: Patellifolia procumbens (assembly GCA_947645195.1). NCBI lineage: Eukaryota > Viridiplantae > Streptophyta > Magnoliopsida > Caryophyllales > Amaranthaceae > Patellifolia > Patellifolia procumbens. Next base: position 30,487 of record CANSGD010001502.1, on the reverse strand, counting down.
GGCATTCACCACTCGACCCGATCGGGTCGTATGCTGCTACGTCTCATTTTGCTGCTGCTTTCGAGGGAAACGTGCTGGCCCAAGTTGTCGCCAGGCCCGATCGGGTGGCGTCCCAAGGCCCGATCGGGTGGGCCTAAAAACTCACACCAAGGTTGTTGTGCTGCTGCGCTGAGACGTGAAACAAAGAGGCAAAAATATTTCACTATAGGCCCGATCGGGTGGCCTTTGTCCCGATCGGGTCCTGCGCATTTTCTCGCGATTTTTGACTTTTGTTTCCGCAATTAGTTTGACTTTGAGGGGTATTATAAATACCTTTTCCTCATTATTTTAGAGACATCGATTATTCTAGTTTTACTCTAGTTTATTTCTCATTGTTCTTAGCTTAGTTTAAACACTTTAGATTAGATTAAAGGTGATTGAACCTATTCGATTTTAATAAAAGTTCCTGCTTTCTGTCAATTGGTATTCCTCTTTACCCTAATCTCTTTTATTATTCTTAATTACTTAGCTTAAGTATTTAATTATTCATGATGCAATTGTTAGAGTTTCATATTAGTTTTGTTGTTGTTAATTCGATTATGAGTGAGTAGTTTAATTTCTAGGGTGTTAGATAGGAAAGCCATGTTTAGACCATGATTGTGATTTAGATTTCTTTCAATTTCTAGGGCTTGATTAGGGTGATTGTGATGTGGTTTGTACTTATTGAGTAATTAATGTCAGTGTACAATTTCATTGATTGCTTGTGGTTAATAGTTGTTTGCACAGATCCGTCTTACGACTAGAGGCCTAGGACACGTCAGTAGCTCTGATTACGTTAGTGAACATGCGGCGTATGTTGAACTATGAGCGTTGAGTCTTAACCATAGCTCAACACATGCTCTAATCCCCCGACTCTTGACTTAGGTTTTGATAGTAGTTGACCCTATTTGATTGGTATAAACATGGTGGACCGACCTAATACCCTAGGTTTTTAGTCCATAGTTAATTTCTCGATTTAATCCGTCTTCTTTAGTTTAATTATTCGTTTAGTTAATTCTTCCCTGATTTTTGGTGTCCCCCTCCTCTTCAATTATAGAATAGAGATATATATACATATATTTATTTATTTATTTATTTATTTTCTAATATTTTCGTTGAACCATATTGACTGTAACGGGATTGAATCAATTAATCTTAACATGAGCGTAAACCTAAATAAATTGAGTATTATTTATTTTTTCTAATATAATTAAATTGAATAGGTATTTATTATCTTTAACTCATGTCGATGTTATTTTGAAAAAATTAATTATTTTGTATTCCTAACTGATAATAGAACAATTAAGTTGCTATTTATGCAATGCTTACGAAATAAATAAAATTTATTTAAGTAAGCATATCATATAACTAAGATTTAACTCAAGTCTTTAAAAATATTATTTAATCTTTATTAAGTGTTTATTAGCATAATGGTCAACTTGGTTCGGGTTAGATCCATTTGGACATGTTTGCTACCGTTTTGGGTTGGAACCTAGTATTTAATTAATATTATTTCTTAGTTAACTCGATAAACTTAAAAGTGAAAAAATTCAATTGGTCTCGCATCTTATTAGTTAATATTAGATTTATTTTAATATCATTGTATGGTTTTTTGAATATGTCCATCTTGAGTGAAACTTTACTATTAAGTAATATTATTTTCTTAGTATTAGATTTACTTACCTCATTGGATCTAAAGTAAATTAGTCACTTTAATTTAAAGTTCAGCTCATTTATGCCAAATAAAACATACCCAGAATAGGTAAATTATAAGATTTTTTGCAATTCTAAAAAAATAGTGCATCTTGATTCAAATTTTCGAGATGAATCTAATGGTGCAAGAAATCATAATTTTATAAGATTTTAAATGAAAGTTACAATTAATTTTATAATTTCATATTAATAGTATTTTTAGATAAGGAATGTTATCTTTTATTTAGGATAGAATTATTCTTTTTAAATATTTTTTATTGAATTAAATTATTAATTTTATACACATAATGATGTGGAGCGATGTGGTGTCTTCTATCGGTACGACTTTATTATCTGGTATAGATATTATAGACTAGTTTATGGTCCCACAATGCTCTTAGTCCAGTTTTTATTTTACTAGGTTAGAAAAATATTCCTTGTCAAATCAATAATTGATGATTTTATTATTTTATAATTAAATTTTCAAGGGGTAATTTAACAACCAATAAAACAAGCTAAAAGGATCATGAAATAGTATAACATGGGAAATCTCTTGATTTTTTCGCCAAGTTATATTAACGTATAAGAAATTATTAATCGTAATATGACAACAAAAGAGATGTAGCTTGTTAATAAAGCTTATAATGTTTCAACTAATAGGTTACGGGTTCAAAACGTACATGCCTTTTGAAAACATCGGAAAGAAAAATATCACAAAGAACCATGACACTGGCATGAATTTACATGTAACAAGCTGCAACACTTGTCTACACGTTTTAATATCTATCTATACTAGATAATAAAGTCGTTCCGAAAGGAGCAACCACATCGCTCCACATCATTATTATGTATATAAAATTAATTTAATTTATTTTTTCATAAATAATAATTAAAAAGAATAATTATCCTAAATAAAATATTACATCCCTATCGAAAAATACTACCAATATGAAATTATAAAATTAATTATAACTTTCATTTCAAATCTCTGAAAATTATAATTTTTACACTGTTAGATTCATCTCCAAAAATACTTTGAATCAAGATCCACTTATGATACGTTTTCTTAAATTGCAAAAAGTCTTATATTTTACCTATTCAGGGTATGTCTTATTTGGCATAAATGAGTTGATGTGAACTAAATTGAAGTGAATAGAAGTGATTGGAATTGAATTGACTAATTTAATTTAGATCCAATGAGGCTTTTAGATCCAATGAGGCTTAAGGGCATGTTCTCCCCGTCTTATTTTCAGATCAGTCCTATTCGGTTCGATTAGATTCAGCTCTAGACAATACTTATACTCTCACCTATTACTATTCGTTTTAGTTCAGTTCAATTCAGTTCAGTCCCGTTCAGCTATTTTATGTATAAGAGAACAAGCCTTAAGTAAATTTAATATTGAGTAACATATGAGGTCAATTGAGTTTTATCACTTATAAACTAATAAAGTTAACTACGAAAACAATGTTACTTAACACTAAAGTCTCACTCGAGTTGGACATGTAGAAAAACCATCGAATTCAATTTAGATACAATGAAAGGTTATTAGCTAGAAATATATTGAAGTCGGCTCGAGTTAATAAGATACCAAAAAATCATCCAAACTAATTTTATTTTAATCAAGGTTAGGTAAAATAAGTGTACAAACATCCTCGAGTTTAAATTACGATACACATTAAGTTTGATTGTTTTAAGTAATTCGAGTTAGTTGAAAATATTTTATAAAAATAATGAGACATCTCCCGGGCATTGCCCAGGTTAATATAAAAGCTAGTATATATATATATATATAGGCGCAGGCTCTTGTGAGAATACCCCTCTTATATGAGAACACATACTTATGCGAGAATAAGTATGGACCTTTAGATGTTTTAGATCCAAGGGTTAGATTTCACCCAAAAATATCAAATTAAAATGCCCCGCGTCATTTTCATTCTCGCTGCTCAATTTATTGCTCTCTGTTCACCTCCATTGATATCAAATCACCACAGCCGCCTACCATCAACAACCACCGCCTTCCGTCGACGGTCACCACCTTCCGTCGATAGTCACCACCTTGGGTTCATCATCATTCCGTCGACAGTCACCGCCTACCTCTTCCATCGGGTCACCACCTTGGGTTCATCGTCCTCAATTTATTTCTGTTCTTCTCTCAATTAATGCGAAATCACCACCACTGCCTACCGTCGACCGCCACGATATTCAATTCGTCGACAATTTTTTCGGCCGACTTACTGTTGTTTTCTCATATTTGAAGATGACATGATGAGGATGTGTGATGTTGATAATCAATCATGATAATTCGGTCCATCGACAAGATGATGATGATGATGATTGAAGAAGTGATTTTATGATAATCACGATGATGTTGTTGCCTCATTCTTTTTATTGGACAATGATGGATTGATGATGTCGTATTGTTTGGGTAGTAACAGGACTTTTTTTCTTTTTTATTTTTCATTTAAATTCCTTTTTTTATGCTGAATATGGATAGGATAGTTAAATTCCTTTTTTAGCTTCCGATGTTTAAAAAAAATATGCTTATGTTTTAAATTTTAAGGTGTTCTCGCATAAGTAGGTATTCTCACGTATGGGGGGTATTCTCACGTATGGGGGTATTCTCACCGGATCCCACCCCCATATATATATATATATATATATATATATATATATATATATATATATTATCCAATATTTATTAATCACATATAAAGCTCTTAATCTTAGAACTTATATATGGTTGAATTATCATAAATGTGTTTTGAATATTGACTCTAATTCCTGGAATAAATATACTTCATTCTTGATTGAGTTCCATTGAATCCAGTTATATAAACCATCCAATAATTTATACATTGAATTCTCTTATACGGAACTCTTTGTAAAGTGTGCAATTTGCACGTGTATAAGTCTAATTTAACTGCAGGACTACCATAAAGAAGCATGAACACAACTTGGACAGATCAAGAAAGAAAGTAACGCAATAACTTGTGACAAGAAAACGATATCTAAGTGACGACAGGTTTAGAAATGGTTATTCACAGTGATCTTTTAAGAAAAAGTTATCATGACAACCTCCAAAAGGATCTACATCATCATCCAGGATTGGGATTAGATAATTAATTATGATAAATATTAGTTATTAAATGTTTCCTCTAATCCATGATCGGAATTGTGCCACCATTTTTCACAATATCTTGCTCCAGCTGCAATGACCAAAAACCATAATTTGAGAGGCATAAGCAGGATTCACAGAATTATTAATTTAATAATTAAATTTGATTGGAAATAGAAGCGCAATAGGGTTGAAATTTATTAGAGATAAGAATATAGTTAAGGAAAATATATTAAGATAGAGTTTTAGAATAATAAATTATCTTATGTTGTTAGGAAAGTATATTGTTTAATATTCTAGGATTAGATTATTTTCCAAGTCATTGTACTATATATATTGGGTTATACCCTAATTATTAATGACAAATCATTTACTCCTAAAACCTCTCCAATTCTTAACATGGTATCAAGAGCAAGTTTCGATTCTTGAGGGTGTCTTGTAGTTTTCGTTTTTCTACCGGTGGGTAGATTACTCTTCCTACCCACCGGTTGGATTGTTTTTTTTCCAATTCTTGTGCTGCGTTTGATTAGAATCAGAAAGATCAAATCTTGATTTATTGCAATCAGATTAGAGTTGATTTTGCAAGTCAATAGCGAGTGGTTTCGGTTTGGTCTTGAAGTTCAAGTTTTGTGATTCCTGGGAAGGAATTCTAATTCAAAGTGGTACTTCAATCAAATCATCATCACCAAAAATATTGAATTTTGTTGATAGAAATAGTGGGTATTGTTGATTATTTTAAGAGTTTGTTGTTGGGCAAGTCTGATTGATTTTGCTCTGAGTATTATTTGTTGCTTCCCTACTGGATTGGTAACAAGATGCTGATTTACTTGCGTAGTTGGTGTGGCTCGATCACTTCTTTTTTCTCATCCAATTGTTACTGTTGCCGAGTGCGAAATTTATGTCTTCGCTTGGTGCCGTTAGTGCACCGTTTCTACAAAACCCTAGTTGGGTTTGATGCGGTTATGCATCATTATTGTGATGGGGTTATGATCAGGGAAACAAAACTCGGCCGTTACGTAACGTAACGGCCGTTATGTAACAGATTTTGAATTTGCCGTTACGCGAAAAGCCGTTACGTAACGTCGCGATGAAATTCACGTCCAACTCGCCGCGTTGTCCGTTACGTAACGGTGACTCGCCGCATTAGAGCGTTTTTTTACTCGTTACTATATGAAAATTGGTCAAAAAAAAGAAAGGGAATATACGCATAGTAGCACAAAAACAACAGGGACACATCAACGAAAGGAGAAAAACTTGTCATAGGCTTCCAAGTTGAGTAATATATATGATTTAGTATCAATTTATATATATAATATGATATGAATCTCATGTTTAAAGTAATTTTTAATTCACCATATGTGTAACCCACCCATATGATTGCTTTGGACAAATTAAGTTATAAGAATACTTATAAAACTTCAAAAATGTCATTTTGAGGTTAAAATTCTAATTGTGTGAATTTTTTCAAAAAATTCACGCCGCGTCAACCGCGATTTGTCTCTTTTCGACCGTTAAAAGCCGCTCCCGCGTCATCGCGACCGTTACCGCGAACACGACCATATCCGCGATTTTCTTCCCGGGTTATGATGGCCCATCAAAGTTATTGTGTTTGTGCTATTGAGCATTGTGTTGGTGGTGCAATTGTGCATCGTTGATGACCTACGTGACGAATCGGGTCAAGAAGGTTAATTGGTTGTCCATAATCCAAAAAGGGTATTTCTTGGTTGTCCCTAATCCAAAAATGGTGTTTTATTGGTTGTCCCTTATCCTAAAGGGTGGTTATTGTCGACGTTAATTGATTTACGTCGTCTTGGTCTAGTAGTTATTTTTTTCTCTTTCCATTTTTCTTCCAATCGTAGCGTTCGTGTTACTACCCTACGATTGAGGGGGACTATTAGAGATAAGAATATAGTTAAGGAAAATATATTAAGATAGAGTTTTAGAATAATAAATTATCTTATGTTGTTAGGAAAGTATATTGTTTAATATTCTAGGATTAGATTATTCTCCAAGTCATTGTACTATATATATTGGGTTATACCCTAATTATTAATGACAAATCATTTACTCCTAAAACCTCTCAAATTCTTAACAAAATTACAGCTGCAGAAGAAAGGACGCAAATAACTCCTGAATTTTTCTTTGCCAAAGGGTTAAGGGGGTAAGAGCAATCCACATTATTCACAACTATAAACTCGAGAAATACACAAATGGACCGTCTCATTAGTACCTGGAAAAGAATCTCGAATTTCTTTTTCAAAACAATATATTCCTGCTGCAGCTCTTGCAGACAAGTGAGACACCTACAAATGAAAAAAAGGATCATCTTAAGCACATAAATGACAGTAAATGACCACCGCATCCATCATTTATAAGTTGAGTTAATTGTGAAAAGACAACCTTTACCCAATAGAGCCAGCATATGATTGTATTCCACACAGTAATGTGCACAAGCTAGCAGTTAATTCATAAGCACGTTAAGGAGTAAGACCAAACACTGAACAATTGATCACGACAGAATAGAATGATCATGCCATTCGAAACAAGATCCTTACTTCTACTCTGTATATATACTCTTGGAAAAACTACAAGGCCAATGCTAAGTCGACTATAGATCAAAAGGTTTCAAGTAGCCAAAAGAAATGGGAAGAAAGCAAATGCAATAATCCATCATAAGCAGCAGAGATACTGAATTCTAAGGACAAGTATACGGTCATACAGGGCTGACTTTTTTACCACGGTGAATATTATGACTGCCTAGGCAATGGTGTGGCTTTGAGGGAAAGTGCAACAATTTTTCTCAAGGATTTGGGTGACCTGCACGATCTTATCGCATACCTAGAATTTGTGTCAAACCAAAACATTCACATACATGGTGCATTCCAGCTAAAGATCTACTCAAATGGTGTCAATGCAAGAGGGGCTTGAAGATTACACGATACAGTAGCTAATTTTTACTCACAGGAGAGTAATTATTCAAACTCTTTACTGATACTTTTGTGGCCTCTGCAATACTGGAACTGAGTGTGTACAGCATCTATTTTTTGAATGTCAGGAGGCAGCAGCTGTAAGGTACCAGGAGAACTCTCGTACTGCTAGGAACTTCCAGGCTGAAGCTGATTTGGCCCTGAAATTCAGGAGGAAAAGTGCTTCTGTGGCTAGACTCCATTTATTTTCTTCACTGAAACAGTGTATCATCTAAAACTTCAAAGGAACAGCAAGATCTTTGAGACTCGACCAAGGGTCAAAGTCAGCATGTTCACGGAATTGTATTTAGAGTTGCTTGTAGATGTAAAGAGGAGGATAGGGATGTTGCTAGTTGTGATTTTTTTTTGATGCTACAAGGAGGATAGAGATGTTGCTAGTTGTGATTTTTTTTGATGCTACAAGGAGTACAAGTACATGAAGAGTAGGTTAGCAAAACCCTTCCTAGAAGGTGGGTGTTTGCCTATGCTGAATTGCTAATGCTAAAATGTCTAGCACAATTTTGTAGTGTTGAACTTTGGTGCTTAGGTGTAATTACTGGTTTATTTGGTTCAATAAAATTTTACTTCTATTTGCAAATTAAAAGAATTTATAGAAACCTCCGGTTAGTTGGCTAATGAAATCCTACCAACAAAACTGCCATTGTTTTACAAGGCTTTATTCGATATACTTTTGTTATCTTATCTGGATCAAATTACAGTACAACAACAACTAAGCCTTATTCCCAAAGTGATTTGGGGTCGGCTAACATGAATCGTCAACTGAAACCGTTGCCAAAGGAGATGGCATCGACAAGAGTGATAAATTTTTTAAAAAGGGTTTAAGTTTTAAGAATTTTTAAAAAGTTTTTGAAAACAAGGTTTACACCAAAAAGTTTTAAAAGAGGTTTTCAAAAGGTTTTAATACCAACACAATTGAAAAAAAACAAATAAATGCAGTAATCACACCCCTTCCTCCACATGGATACTGCCCCTCCACTCACTTCTATTCAACGCCATACTCTCCTCAATCCCAAGTAGCCTCATATTTCAATTACCTTTATCCAAGTCATCTTAGGTCTTCCCCTATCCCTTACAATTTGATTACTCCTCCACTCTTCAATTCTTCTCACCGATGCATTACCTGATCTCCTTTTCACATGACGAAACCATCTTAACCGATTCCCCCTCATCTTTTCTTCAATGGATGCAACTCCAACTTTTTCTCAAATCACTTCATTTCTTAATCGGTCCTTCCTTGTGTGGCCACACATCTACCGCAACACATGCATGCCACGTTCATAAGATGAACGTGGCATTGTTTCACCGCCCAACATTCGGTGCCATATAACAAAGCAGGCCTAACATTCGTACGGTAGAACTTTCCCTTCAATCTTTGGGGAATGCCGAAATCACAAAGGTATCCAATGGCGCTATTCCACTTTAACCAACCCGCGTTAATTCTATGAGCCACGTCTCCATCCAGTTCTCCATCCTTTAGGAGAATGGATCCAAGGTAACGGAAGACGTTCGATCCACTTTGTTGTCCAAAGTGATCGCCCCTGCCTCGTTGCTTTTGTAACCCCACTGAACTTGCACTCCATATACTCCGTCTTACTTCTGCTCAATCTAAAACCACGGGCTTTTAATGTATCCCTCCACAATTCCAACTTACTCTCAACACCTTCCTTTGTCTCATCAATCAACACAATATCATCCGCAAACATCATACATCACGGTATATCATCTTGAATTGACCTCGTTAGTTCGTCCATCACTAAAGCAAAGAAAAAGGGGCTAAGTGCAGAACCTTGGTGCACTCCGATCGTAATAGAGAACTCTTCTGTCTTCCCCACCGTGGTCCGCACACTCGCAGTTGCCCCCTCATACATATCCTTGATGATATCTATATATTTTTGTGGAACACCTTTCTTTGCCAACGCCCACCAAAGTATTCCTCTTGGTACTCTATCATATGCCTTCTACAGTGTAATTATTTTGGAATGAAAGAGTTATATATAAGCAACTATTTTTGTCCTATGCTCATTGACAAAGTTTTTTGAATACTTTTCATAATCCATATGATTCTTATGTGCAATCTCACCTTGTCTCATCTTCTACAATGTCTAATTATATGGGAAATATATGATGTTTTCTCCTCCTTTAAAAGCACTTCATCTCAGCAAATCGAAATACACTTTAAATCACATCAAGAGAAAGAATACTAACAAGACCAGATTAGAGGCCTTGGTGGTCCAATCTAGTCTTCGAGGTTTCATATCTACAACCTCCACTGCCGTTTCTGATGTTTAGAGGCCCAGGGCGAAGTAATAATTACGGACCCTTTAAACATTGGTATTTTCAAAAGTTGCTTCAAGCGTAATTTTTATTACGCCAAAACAAACGATAATTTCCGGTACTAACCATTTCCAATTTCATATAAATTTTTTTAGAGTAATAAAAGTTATTAATAATGGTTTTTGTATAATTTATATAATGAAATACTATATCTCCTCTTTTGTATATTTAGGCATTTCATCTATCAAGTTCTTATAATATTACGATTAATGATCCTTATATAATTAAAAGTATATCTTGGTTCTTACCAATCTTTTGCTAAGTTATCACTTTTTGGATCCAATTAAGTTTGATAAGAAATGCAACTTTACATTGTCACAAAGAAGAATAGGCATTACCATTTTGTGGGTGAGAAAAAAAATATATAAAGATTGAACTAGAAGAAACAGCTAATGAAGCTCTAATATCAAAAAGGAGAAAATGGAAACAAGAAGGGTAGCGGTTTAAGCAAAGGAAAAAGACATAAAAAATGAAGCTTAATTCTCATTGAACATGGAAATGAGGAGAGGTGTTCAACAATTTAGGAAAAAAGGACAAAAAAGCAATAAATGAAGCTAAATCCTCATAGAAGGTGGAAGCGAGGCTGGTGGGATTGTATCTTCGGACTCCTTGCATGACAATACCAAACAGCTACCACTGGGCTGCCGCGATTTGATTGACCACAAAGTGCATATTCCTAATATATTTATTTTTGTTGTCCGATGGAAACTAAGAAGCGGACATTCTCTCGGTGGGCCCTAGGCGGCCGCCCCGCCTTCCCTGCCCAGGGACGGGCGTGCCTCCACTGGGCAATCCTGACCATGGATAGCTTCAATTTGGCCGTTTACAATCGAGAGGATAGACACCATCGGTGGACAAGAGAATGTCTTCTTCTTAAGGCAGCCTGAGGCTTTGGGGCAGTGGTGATGGTGGTGGTGTTGTGGTTGAGATTTACACATTGTTTGGATAGGAGAAAATGGAAGAAAAGGGAGAGAAGAGAAAGAGAGTGGAACAATTTCTCTTGTTTGGGAAATAGTTTGGGGGAGAAAGAGACCATTTTCACTCCCTCTTTAATGAGCTTAATCCCTCCAAAATTGGAAAGATTTGGACGGAAAATGGAACATACATCTTCCTTCTCTTTCTCTCCCTCCCCTTCCTCTTCTTAAACCCCCCCCAGCTGAGGCTTTGGGGCAGTGGTGATGGTGGTGGTGTTGTGGTTGAGATTTACACATTGTTTGGATAGGAGAAAATGGAAGAAAAGGGAGAGAAGAGAAAGAGAGTGGAACAATTTCTCTTGTTTGGGAAATAGTTTGGGGGAGAAAGAGACCATTTTCACTCCCTCTTTAATGAGCTTAATCCCTCCAAAATTGGAAAGATTTGGACGGAAAATGGAACATACATCTTCCATCTCTTTCTCTTCCCTCCCCTTCCTCTTCTTAAACCCCCCCCCCTTCCTTTCCCTCCTTCTATACTATCCAAATAAAGTGTTAGGGTAGGATAGGGCTGGATCACTAGGGGGTTGGCGGGGGAGGGGGGGAATAAGGAGGGGGTGAATCTTAGGTTAACACAAATAAGTTAATTAGTCGGTCACGTAAGGGTAAATGTGACATCTGGTTTTTGAGAAAAGTTGCCAGTTTAGGCTTGGTTGCAAGTATTGACAATTCCCTAAAAGGAAAAGGGATGCAACTATGTTGACCCAATATGGTTTTGGTGATGACAAACTAAAGTAATAACTAACAAGGTTTACAAGTTTTAGGAAATTTTGTTAGAAAGGACCTTTTAAAACCTTTTTAAGTGAGAAACAACCTTTTAAAACTTTTTTGGCTTTTCACAACCTTAAACAAAATATTCTTTGCGAGAACACACCTTACTCTAACTTTCCGACATTGACTCTACTTTCCAACATTGACCACACATGTTTCCTATTTGCAACCCCATTTTCCATGTCCTCCACCAATAACCACCACTACCAACCAACATCGTCTTCTCACCACCATTGACACCACCCACAACCACAGTCTCCTCATCCACTATATCGACCACACACAAACACCCACGAAAACCCCACAAACAGCCACAACTACTTATTCATAATAACCCATTACCGCCACCCACAACCCAATCAAAAAATCAAATCCAAAAGTAACCTAAACCAGATCCAAAAGTAACCTAAAAGCCCACATCGAGATACACAAGTCAAACTCGAAAGGTCAAGACAAGAGTGGTAGAAGTTGAATTTCAATAACATTAGTGGTGGTGGTTGTTGTGTTCATGGTTATGGTCGTATTTATGTTGGAACTTGGAAGTGATGGTAATGGTTGTTTATTGGCAAAGGTGGTTTTTTTATGTTTGGCAAATGGAAGGAAGTATACACATATCATATGAGATATAAGGAGTGAAAAGAGAAAATGTGTGGTCAATGCTGGGCCGGAAAGTTGCGCGAAGGTGTGTTCTCGCAAAGAATATTTTGCTTAAGGTTATTAAAAGAAAAGGCCAAAAAAAAAATTTAAATGTTATTTCTCACAAAATAAAAACAAGTTTTAAAAGGTCATTTATATCAAAATTTCCTAAGTTTTATATATGCGAGGTTTATGAGTTAATAATGGTAGTTTATGTAAATAATAACTGAAAATTCTGAGTTGGAGTTCCAAGAGAAGAATAAAGTTCTTGAGTGGGAACTTCAAGAGAAAAGGAGTTTAGCTACATGAAGATATAATAAGGTTTCTTATGTAACAAACAATGATCAAAATATGGTAAGCAATTGGAAACGAACATAGTTCCTTGAGTAAGGTAATTGTTTTGAGCTACTAATGGTAGTTGATATATGTGAGGTTTATGAGCTAATAATGGTAGTTTATGTAAATAATAACTGAAATTCCTACGGGTAAAGGAAGTGTTTTGAACGAACTATGTCACTAAACACACATGCTTCCTTGCATAAAAACGAAAGCTAATGGAAGAAAACAAATCTGACGTGGCTTAAAAATAGCAATTAGTTATTAAGTAGTTTGGTGGTTGAGTTTGACTAGGAGAGCATATCTAACAAGACAAAACTTGATTTGGAATATAATCATTTTAGAATATCTTTTAGAGATATTTCCAGAAAGTAGTATTTGTTAGTTTAGGACTCTCTAAAAGGGATCTATACGTCTGTTTTGATGATATCTAGTTATCCAGTGCCACATGTTACAGCCACATGTTACAGAGCACATTTATCAGAAGGAACAAGTCAAAAGGAACACGTTTAAAGATAAGTCTTAAGAACTTATTAAACGAACAAATAATGTGAAATGTTTTTTAAGAATGCCCGTATGTTTAATAACGTGATATGATATGTACTATAAATTAGGAGATTTAACTAATTACCGATAAAGATTTAAAATAGAATAATATCTTTAAGAAAATATTCTAAGATATTGTACTAAGTTATTTTCGGATAAAAGGATTTTAAATTAAATTATCATTTTTTAAATCTGATTATATTTTAGTTAACTAATTAATTAATCATGTTAGTAATCCCACCAAACCACTTCTACTACTACTATAACGTTCTGTTGATCGTGGGGTTAGTCGAATTAGTGGAGCTTGTTCCTCAAAGTAAGGAACTATAGTGGAGTTACTCGATTAAAGTTAGTGGATTAATTGATTCGCGTTCTAATTTGAATACTAAGCTAAAGTTAACTATAAGTCTATAACAGAGTTGTGTTGTTCATTTCTAAGGGTGTTTGACAGAGTGACAATTAATCTACAAAAGTATTTATTTGATTATCATTTTTATTGTGTCTTTGCTTTCAATGTTCCGGGTTCCAAATTCCAATATTTTATGAGTTCATAGTTCCCTTAGTGCTTTCTAGTATTCAACTTTTCTGTATTTTGGAGTAGAGAAAAAAGTTGAGAAAAACTCTTGTAGTTTGAGTTTGGAAAAGGGGTTTGAGTGAATTCTTCGTAAAGTGTGAGTCTTTGGTGAAGCAAGCGAATGAGAAGGGTACTTCAAGTGAAGCAAGAGAGGAACAACAATTAAAGGAAACTGTTGTTACGACTTGAGTTTGTAGAGGAACTCAAGGAGTCGCCTAAGAGATAATAGGTTTTTAACAACGGTATTTGTATATTTAGTGAAAATCTTGAGTCAAAATTTCTTGTATTTGAGGTCGTTTCATTCTATTAAGCCTATAAAGTTTTTCCTCTTAATAATCTCTGTCTTTCTCTTGTTCCTTTCATTGTATTAATTCCACGAGAAGTACGTTCATTTTCTATACATATAATTCAACCCCCCTGTAGTATTTCTAGTGAAATAACAAACTACAAACAAAAGGAGGAAGTATGAACTAGGACATTACCTCATATTAATATGAAAAAAATAGTTGCACATAAGTAACTCCACCCTTCCAAAATAATAATCACCATAATACTACAATTTGATCGGGATAGAGTAACAAAGGTATTTCGAAAGAACTTTGAAGCCAATAAAGATGAATATCATGAAGATGAGGAACTCACATTAGAAGATTAGACAAGAGATAGAACTACTGGATAATATTCTAAGATGCTAAACCAGCCTAAGTAAACTTGTTTACAAGTATCGTGCACATACATAATCAATAAGTTCTAAGTGTAATAATCACAATGATTATGACTATAATGCTTAAAGAGAATATCCAATAGCCATGTAGATCGATCGTAATTAATTGTTAACATATAAATAAACACAGAACAAGTTCAGAAATGTAATAGAACTACCAAAAGTTCAAATTGACTTCAGGAAGTATGACTAAGACTCATGTTCAACAAGCCCCAGATTCAGAAGGCAAAAAACCTTTACCATTTGTGAACAGCAATGCAAGGACAAAGAAGCTTCTTCAAATGAAAAAACATAAAAAGGAGGAGAAATGCATTCCATACATGTACCCTCACAAATATGAACTTTGAAGTAGAATCAGGATCACATATTCTATTTTACTGATATTACACTGATGCCACAAATGCTATTATATTATAGTGCATATTATGATTCCAACACATGATACAAAGAATAAATGAAGGAAAAACATCAGCCGAACAAAGACAACCAAAGGAAGAGTTCTAAGAGCGACGCACTTGCAAGTGTACAATCATTTGTTTGGATCATAAAGGTGCATTCACGGCTTCCTAAGGTCTCTAACACACACACATGGGAAAGCTTTTGGCACTTATTTAACTGTTCTTGTTCCTTTAGAACATCCTTTTGTTTAGGTGGAGAGAGGGTTCCCTCTTCGAAAGAGCCATGATAAATTGTTTTACTGTGCGCTAAATGCCCTATAGAGAAAAGTAGGAATTCAGCAATTGCATAGCATGTTTGCATGCAACCTGCTTCGTCTAGCTTTACGTCTTCGTCTCACCCTTGTGCCCAAGATCTAGCTTCTTAATTTCTTGTCACCATATGCAGCTCAAGCAAAAATAACTTGTCCATGAGGAGCATACATCCATATAACCTTTTAAGTCTTATAACTGGGCAACGCAGTTACCCTTTCTTGATCGTTTTGGAAACCAGTAACATCCTCACCAACAGAATAAATAAAAGGAGACAACTGCAATACACTTACAATTACAAGATTATTCATGTCCAGTCTGAACGGTAATCCACAGGCGTCCACAATGTAAGTAAACAGCTAAAAGGGCTGGGTTTCTCTACTAATGGACCAAAAAATGTATCTTTAAACCGACTAAAAAACAGTGCTACGATCATGAACTTAGAAGAGAAAATCCTATCATTTTTTTTTGTACGAATAAGCATTTCTTATTTTTTGAAAAGTAAGACTATTAACATCTTCAATAATTTCCGCTCAAATAAAGGTATTGTTGACCAAATATTATTTGCCTGCTTTTGTACAAATTCTGAGAGAAGCACACAAAGCTGCCATACAAATTTTCCCTAAAACATATCCTAGTCTAAGAAAAAAGGAAACTTGTATTAATTGCATTCCTAAAATATGTGTACATAAAGAAAGGGAAAAAAAGATTAATTCTCTGCAAAAGGCGAAAACTAAGGCTTAAGACCTCTAAAATTCCAAAGAGTAATCCACAACTCTTTCTCAAAACTCTAATCTAGTATCTCAACTTGTGAAAAGTTATATCACGTTCAGTCTATAACCCAATGTCATTTCAATCTTGAAATCAACTTCTTTACATCTTGTCTCCGGTGAAATAGTTACTAAATCAACAAAGATTTTAAGGTGTGACAATATCAGAATATCTAACAAGTAACCATTGAATTTTGAACCTGTAAGGGATCATAATCAACAGCTTCTAAATGACAAAGAAAACATAAAAATCTCAGCCAAATTTACCAAGATAAAATGGAGTCCTTGTAACACTTTGTAAATGGCACTTAAAAGGGTGATGCATCACTTACCAAACATCACTTACCAACAGCTTCTATCATGAACATAATAATCAAGATAAATGCATGATGGAAGTATGACACTTTGAAGCCTATAGGGGGAGTGGGGTACGAACACAAGTATATTAGTAGATATCTTACCCATCATGATTTTTCTCCTCGCAACAAGCTCGAAAATTAACGCATTGGTTTTTGACCCTATGTGCACCGATGCTGTCAAATAAAATAAAGATTACCTTCCAAATATGGGAATTATAAACACTTCAAATATACCCTCAGGGTCACCATGAAATTTGAGTAGTGGTCGATCCACTAAAGGTTTGCTCGCTTCAGCTAAAGCGAGTTGGTTTTTTCTTAAAAAAAAAGAAAAAGAAAAAGGAGCAACAATTATGGAAAGACGTCTATAACATATTACCGAAGAGAGCACAGGAGCTGAGTAGTGGCGCATGATACAACTTCTCTCAGCTACATTTTGTGTTCGACTATAATCACACATGCTCTTTATGGGTTTTTTCCCCTTTCATTTTTCATTTCATTAATATTCACAACTTCTGCTTGACAGTGTCAATATGTGGCATTAAGTGATTTTCTCAAGCTCCGTTGAAGGAAGAGAATTGTAGTAAGCATGTGGGGGCAAGCATCCCCTAATGCACATGAACAAAACTTTGGATACCGTTGGAGTGCCACGTAGCGTTCACAATGGTACTCTGCACTTCATAGACCCACGTTTAACGGAAATATGCAAGGATTGCTAGGTCATCACCTGGAAAGGCGTGCCATCTTGGCACCTGAGAGTGGTATCAATTGTGAAAGTGGTTTTCCCATGAAGGACAGGTACAAGTACAGAAGGTAATCCATAGTAATGGTAAGAGAAGTGGGTTAAACTACCATATGTGCACATCAAACACAAACAAAATCTCCTAGAAGGTTGGCTTACCTTAATGTTTTTGTATGACCGGTTTTATAATTAAAAGGATTACATTTCAAGTTAATTAGGGTCACCCTTGTATTTAGTATAACGTAGTATTATCCCAGACGCGTTATCAAACACAGATCAAACACAAACTCAAGTAAATGGAACATGTATCAATAAAAAATGGTTAAATAAGTTATTTATTTAGGAAAAAAACAAAATCAAAGCCCAGAAAAGATGAATAAATGATATAGAGAGAGGGAATACCTAGAACTACTACCCTTAAACTGATGAGCATGATTGGCCACTTGGTTAAAATCTACAATTGGCTCGTTACTGTGTAAGATAGAAAAATGGAAATTAAGACAAATATGAAGTAGTACAAAGGTACAAATATAGCCTAAAGCCAGTAAAAACTCACAGAGCTTTGGTTAAATTGTCAAGGAGCTTCTCAGAATCTTGAAAAAAGAGGGGTTATAACTTCATAAACAAAATCTGGACTGCTCTCATCAGCCAATTTCTGCAACTGCGTGAATTGCTCATCCAAATAATGCTGTCAAATTCAAAATGACCAAATTAGAATTTAAACATCATCACAAAATTAAAAAAAATTAAACCCAGATGTTAATTGGTGTACCTCCATGTACATAGACTTCATATAATCCATGAATTGTCTCTGCAATAGCTGCACAACATCCATATTTGCTCTCTATCTCTCTTCCTCAACACAGCAACTATATATTAATTGAATACTATAATCTGCTTAATAAGTGGACTTACGCAAATTGGAATAAATCCCTACTCAGAAACGATTCTTCCTTGTGTTTTATTTTTGGGTTTTTTAAAAAAGAGATAGATTCTTCCTTGGTTTTAATAATTGATTGATGGCAATTAGCAAAGGGCGAAAAAACAAAAGCCGTTTTTATCTTTTGTCCTTTTTAAATTCTCTCTGGCTTCTGGGTAAAGTAAGAAACTACTACTACTCTTGTCATTTTCCTTACATATCCGGAGAAATAACAAATTTTGCAAACCATATCACCGTCAATACAACGAAAATAAAATAAATTGCCTAGGATTAGGATTAGGACCCTTTTTTTCTAGTCCATTTGTGGTGCCTCCTGGATTTCAAAATAAGTCGTTAGTAAGAATATATAATGAACATTAGGACAATATAAGATTAAAAGGCCGTCGAAAAAACATATAGTGAACACTGGAGAACATAACATTTAAATAACATTTACTTGAAATAGAAAGAACAAAATACGAAATTTCAAAAGAACAACATACATTTTTTAAAGGAAAAATTGCCTAGAATAATGCAACCTTTTAGCGATTCGCAGATAATAATGCAACCTAAAGATTATTCTGGAATAATGCAACCTTTATACCCCATTTATTTTAAATAGGACAAATGACTGGTAACCCGAACCATTGGTAATTTTATTTAAAACTTTAATTTTTAAATAATAAAATTAAAAAAACTTTTAAAAAAACCCTTAAAACCCACACATAACCCACCCCCCTCCCCCTCCCTGCACCCCCACCGTAAACCCACCCCCTGCACCCCACCGTAAACCCCCCCCCCCCCCCCTCCACCCCCCGCACCCCACCGTAAACTAGGGGTGTTCACAAATATCCGATCCGATCCGAAATATAGTGTTTCGGATAATTCGGATCGGATTCGGATCACCCTTTTGGCTTTTTCGGATATCCGAAAAATGTTTAGAAAATCGGATATTTTTCGGATAATTATCCGACCCGATCCGAAATATCCGCAATTTTTCCATTAAATAAATTTGATTTTAAACTTTTTTCCCCCATAAAAATCGGATCGGATAATCCGGGTATCCGATCCGAAATTTCGGATATCCGAAAAAATGGGTATCCGAAATTTCCGAATCGGATTCGGATCGCACCCCTCCCAATCCGAAAATTTCGGATATCCGAAATTTCGGATCGGATAATCCGAAATGAACACCCCTACCGTAAACCCCCCCCCCCTCCACCCCCTGCACCCCACCGTAACCCACCCCCCGCACCCCACCGTAACCCCACCCTCCCTTCCCCCCTGCACCCCACCGTAACCCACCCCTCCCCCACCCCAAGTAAACCTTAATCTCAGCACCTCCCTTGTTTTTCGGCCACCTCACTTGTTTTCCGGCGTCCCTTCTCCCCTCTCCCTCTTCCCGCTGCTATCCTCTTCCCCTTGTTTTCAAGTGGCCGCATTTCAGATGGAGTTATGGTGGGGCGGGGTGGGATTTCAGGGGTTGTGGGTTTGTTGGGGGTGGTGGCAGCGTTGGACGGTTTTGTCGGTGGAAGTGGAGGGAAAAGGGGTGGAGATGGGCTGCGTGCGTGGGTGGGGTTTACGGTGGGGGGGGGTGGAAAGGGAGGGTGGGTTTACGGTGGGGGCGCAGGGGGTGGAAGGGAGGGGGGTTTACAGTGGGGTGCAGGGGGGCGGAGGGGAGGGTGGTTATGAATTTTTTTAAAAAAATTTGTTTTTGTTTTTTTTGTTTTTATTTTTTTAAAATTGTTTATGAGAGCCAATTATTATGTGACAAGTGTCCCATTTTACCCATTCTTCAAGTCATAACCGGTTTTGTCCTATTTAAAATAAATGGGGTATAAAGGTTGCATTATTCCAGAATAATCTTTAGGTTGCATTATTATCTGCGAATCGCTAAAAGGTTGCATTATTCTAGGCAATTTTTCCTTTTTAAAAGAAAATACAAAACTTCAAACAACAATTACTTAAAACAAAAAGAACAAAATACGAAATTTCAAACAACAAAAATACTTTTTTACAAATAACAAATTACAAATCTCAAAAACCATTTCCTTACAAAAAAATTTAAAAACAGTCAATTCAAAAAGAACATTTCATTGAAATATAAAGAACACAAATGAATGACCTTGAAGAGCATTAAAACCAAATCTAACAGAACATCATCCAACAGTTCGAAGAATATCTGGTCGGAAAACGGAGAGAGAGAAGAGCAACGCCATTGACGGTTGCTTGACGGTGAAGATGGTTTCCGGTGAACGTGGCACAACGGATGAAGACCTTGGCCGCCGATTTGCTTTGCCCAGCCGCCGATTTGATTTTCCCTAACAACCACTTTATTTTTCCCTAATTTCGTCGGCCGTTTTGCCCTAACTCCGTTCGCCGACAAGCTTTCTTGCCCAAATTTCGTTCGCCGCCTGCTTTCCCCTAACCCCGGTGCACGGAGCACTGTGCTCCGGGGAGTACCAAAAATTTCATGTTTTTTCCATCTTATTTAATTCATTTAACTTCAGTTCTTGTCATTTCACTTTAGATAAGTTCGTTTCACTTTTATCTCTATTCTACTCGCTCCGTTTCACAATGATCTACCAACTTTACATTTTCATCCATTTTATTAAGCTATATCCATTTTTATTCTATTTCTGATGTAACACCTAAAATTTTACTAAAGATTCCGCCCGTTAATTTAATTAAATTATTCTTTAATATTTGTGTGTATATATATTTCATGAATAAAGTTTTACTTGAAAACTTATTTTAAAAAAATAGTATAAGTACGTTTCGAAAACGTAAAAGTCTATAATGAGGTGTATTGTTGTGGTTGAAATGAAAAATGTATATAGTCATTGCGTGCGTAATTATTTTACGATGTATTCAGTAGTTTTATTTTATAAGTTTGGGCAACGTACGATTTTATTGTAAGCAATAAGCTATTTTACGACTCGTCTAGTGTGCGATCTTAGCTTAAACCTTTTTAGGGGGGGGACAGTGATTATGTATATTGTCAAAGAGGGAATGGGAAGAGGTACATCAGCATTTCTAGCTGATGAAGAACATTAGAAATCAAAGAGGGCTAACCCTTGGTTAACCCCATCAATGCTCCCCTTAATACACTCCTTAAATCCCCTTTATATCTCCCTTAAACTCCTCACCTCTAGTGCCATTTTAAGGCCAAAATTTGCTGCACCTATTTCCTTCTCTTTCCTCACGCCACATCCAGTGGCGGAGGCAGTGTTTGCCACCCTGGGTCAAGTGCACCAGCATAAAAAAGAATCAGAGAGCTTAACATGAAGATGCGCTAATCAGGAAACAGAGATCACACATTTCTCTTAGCTTCTCTCTCTCCAACTAGTTAGACTCCTAGAATGAAATCACCAGAGCCATGATAATTGCCATTAAAGGTCCTCTACAGACTACAACAACCAAATTTGGAAGAAGATAAACTACAAATAGAAATTTCTCCTAACTTGAATCATTATTCACCACTACATCTTCGTTGCCGTGACAATAATCAAGATCTGCAGCTTCTCTATTGTATCCCTCCTGAGACATCAACGACACTGACTTAATGGCGGTACGGCGGCGATTATTATGGACAACTTTCCATTTCCATTTCTGCTAAAGCGGTAATAGATTGAGAGGAGGTGTTTGTAGTTTGAAGCCTTATTGTGTTTGAAATGACTATTGACTAGGAGGGTTTTCAAGTGGGAGGAGAAAGAGTTTAGGAAGAGACACATCTACTGGGTTCTAGAGTCTTTCAATATTAGGAGCTAACAAAATAAACAAGCAAATACATATTAAAAAACAGATTTGATCAATGTTTCATGAGTTAAACATCATATTTTCATCAGTTCTTAGATAAATTTTATTTGGATTTTTGTTCCAATGTGTAAATTGATTGTTAATGAAAAATCTAATTTTTAAATTTGAATAATGTTTCATAATTCACTAGTACATGAGATATTATCAGTTCTTGATTAATTCTACACATATGATTCTTGTTCCTGCTTCTCATACATAAATTGGTCTGATATAGGTTCAAATAAGAGAGAACTTTTTGGTAGTTCATCTATGTGGTCAATGAAGACCTTGTATACGAGATCAAATACACAATGATTGCTTGATTACTTATTTAAAATAGGATTTGTTTTCAAATGTTCGCATGAATGATTTTAGTACTCGTCGCAAAGATTGAAATAATTTTTAGTACTATTTAGTGGTATTTTACAGTACTATTTGACATTTGGTTTTTTTTGTGGTACTACTTAGTTGTATTTTCTAATTTTATTTATTTGTAATAAGAATTATTATTTTTTTAATTTTGGAATGAAATTTATTACGGAGAACTCTTGATAATATTAAAAAAATTTGATTCTAATATGTGATTGTTAATTGGTGGTGAACCATCATCCGGAAAATCCTGAATCCGCCACTGGCCACATCAAAGAAAAAGGGAGAAAGAGTCATATTTTTTTACTCTCAACACAATCAGTTTTTGGGTCCTTTCCCTAGTCTACTTTTGATAAGCACTTTATTGTGCTTAATTGTAGGTCATTTTTAGCGTCCTTGCATGTAGTTTAGAGCATTTAAGCCTAGCATTGCATGATTTTTGTCACATTTGAGTTATATTATCGCTTCATTATCTGTTTAGTTGTTTTTGGATGATTTTCAGGCTAACTAGCAGGTTTTTGAAGTCATATGATCATTGGAAGAATAGTTGTAGACTGTGGAACTTCAAACGGACATAACGTTTGACCTATAAATCGGATTAAGGTGATTCTAATGGGAGGTGTTAGCTCGTTTCGATAGCTTCCAACGACTGGTCATAAGCCCAATTCCGAGAAGAGACGAGAGAGATATGATCGTTTGAATTTGGCTGTCCGCTAACCATCAGGTCTACTCGGCCGTGTTGATTTCACAAGCCCGCTGTTGGTCTTTTTCCACGAAGACAGTCTTGTTCTGCTTGCCACTGATTTGAGAAGTTCAGGTCTACACGCCCGTGTCCGTTTTGACACGCCCGTGTTGGCTAATTTCTACGGAGGCAGTAACTTTTGAAGAACGCTGAGGAATTTTGTATAACAGGTCTACACGACCGTGTCGTTTTGGACACGACCGCGTCGACCTGATATTGGGTTTTGACCCCATTTTTCCGTCTTAGTTTAATGAGCCATATAAATATTGTGGCGTTTTTATCAACTTATGATCTCATACTTTAGAACCTAATTACTTTGCTTAAGTCTCAAAAACTCTCTCAAAACTTAGTTTCATTGATTGTTCCAACTTTGAAGATCGAATCATTAATTCAATTCAAGTAATTTTCTATCAATCTCTCTTCTTTATTTCTATTTCTTTATTAATCATGTTTAATTTATTTAATCTCTTTGCTTAGAATCCATGATTAGTGAGTAGTTCATTATCTAGGGTTTGGGCGAAAGTATGAATTAAGGGCTTAATGTAGATTGTTAATGTTATTTTGATTCAATTTGTTATTAATGCATTGAATTTGGTGTTTTGACACCCTAAAATAGATCTTGATCACATTTATGCTAGGGCACTTAGGGTTTCTATTGTTCTTAATCGAACTTTAAGCCCTTTTGTCATTCCCATGTTTCGACTTGATTTCTAGACCAAGGGATTGGGTAGGAATTAAGGGGATCCTTTAATTAGGGGTTTTCCGATCTCATTGAATCTATTAATCAATTGACCAAAGACCATTCGAAAGAGGATTTGGTTGATTGATTAATCGATTACTCTTGAGGACCATTCGAGAGAGGACTCAAGTAATTTAGAGGGAGACTTAACCCTGTATTGTCATTGTTCTGAATCGCTATAGTGTTGATAATCGTTGTCTAGCCCAAGTTCATACGAGTAGCCCGAACTCTAGTGTTTTCCTTATTATATTAATTCTCTTACTTGATTATTAGTTGGTTTTCGATAGCTAGTTATTAGTTACGTTGTTCGTTAATTAAACCTCTTATACCCCAAAAACCCTTCACTTAGGTAGTTTCGGACTTAGTAGACCTTAGTCAATCCCTATTTCCTTGTGGTTCGATCCTTGACTTGCCATTACTACGTTCATAGTAGTTGCTCGTTAGGATTATAAGTATTGTTTTCTAAGCGGTTCTTAGTGCCTTAACGACAAACTAAAAACCTCTTATCAACTTTCAAGCAAGTTCAAAGTTGATTCCGGGTTTATTTTACGTATTCATAGGCGACGAAGGAAACGACGTTCCATACAACTCTTAGTGTTATTCTCTACTGATTTTCTTGCACTTTCCGAAACGATCAAGGTAACTAACAACTCGCTTAACTTTTTAGGATAAAAAACGTAGTCTTATTGTCGTTAGTTTAGATTAGGGGTGTAATGAGCCGAGCCTACTCACGAACTATTCAAATTCAGCTTGGTTAAAGCTCTGCTCGGTGGGGCTCGACTCGAGATCGGGCTCGGCTCGAGTTTTAATGAGACAATACATGAGCCAATACATGAGCTAAGCTCAGTCGAAAAGCTCATGAGCTACTCGAGTTATTTTGTATCTTATAGGAAAAATTGCCTAGAATAATGCAACCTTTTGACGATTCGCAAAATAATAATGCAACTTTTTAATTATTCTGGAATAATGCAACCTTTATACCCCATTTATTTTAAATGAGACAAAACCGAATAAAATAGTTATCACCTAAGAATAAGTTTAACGGGACACGTGTTGGCTCATAACTGGTTCTAATAAAGTAATTTATAAAAAAATTAAAAAAAGATAAAAACAAATAATTACCCCCAAACAAGCTCCATTTCTCCCTCCTCTTCAAGCTTCCATTAATGGTGAAACCTTCAAAATCACACTCAAACGCACCACTTCTCCCAGTCACTGTCTCCTTCCACCACTCACTTTCACCTCCTCGTCGATCTTCTCACTCAATGGCTAATAATATTCTCAGCCCCATATCTTAGCACCCCAAAACAACCTTTTAGGTTCTCCACTCTATCCCTTATTCCCACTTCAGATTGCCACTCCATTCTTTCACCTCCTCTCCTTTCCAATTCTTCCTTGAGCTCTTCCATGGCCGCCTTCGATCTTTGAAACTCGTATAGTAGAACCCTCACTTCCTCCATTGATTTAATTGATCTGAGCTGCCATCCTTCATACAACCTATATATCCCCCCTCAAAGTTGGACTCTGGCCAACTCGCAGCAAATAATTCACATTTCTCACCCAACTCGAAGACCACCATCTTCCTCCTTGATTTAAACCAAAACCACCGCCTTCATCAACGCTAATTTGCCACGCCTCCTTCCTCTGTTTTGAACCAGAACCGACCCAAATAAAAAAAAAATTAAAACTCACCTTGGCCGTCGAACGCAGGCTGGCGATGGCTGTCAGGCCGCTCGTCGGAGCCCAGCCCCCACCGCCTCCCCTCTTCCTCTCCCTCTTTCTTTTCCTCCTCTGTTTTTTCTTTTTCCTTCATAAACTGATTCACTGTCTTCGTTTCTCTTTTGTTTCTTTTCCTTTAGTTTATTTTTTATTTTTAAGTTTATTTAATATATTAATTAGAATTAAATTTTTAATTAAAAATTACCTTTTCTTCAGGTCACCGGTAATTGTCTCATTTAAAATAAATAGGTATAGGTTGCATTATTCTAGATAATCAAAAGGTTACATTATTATTTGCGAATTGTCAAAAAGTTGCATTATTCTAGGCAATTTTTCCTATCTTATATTTACCAAAGAGTTCACTATTCTCTTAGAGCTAAAGTCCCACATTAGCTAAGAAAACAAGCACTAACCTTATTTTCTTTATAAATAGCTACTACTCCTTTATTACCTCAACTTAGAGCTTGATTTTGTACCTCCTTGGTTGGTATACAAAATTTATACTTAATTTCCCTTCACAAAAGGAATAAAGTATATTTTAAAGTATTTGATTATTTGATAATTAATTATTTAAATGCACTTATAGTTTTATTGTTACAAGGCTGGAAGTATTATTTAATACATGAAGTCCCACATTGAAATTTTATTGAAGTTAAGAAGGAAACAAAATTATAAAAACATATGTCGAGTGATTATTTTTCTTTAACAAAATATTGAGTCCCACATCGAAAATTTATCAATGCTAAGAGGGAACCAAGTTATAAAAACATACGTAAGATGAATTAAACGAAACATGGAGATTCACATTAAACTATGGAGTCCCACGTCGAAATCTTAGCAATGCTAAGAGGGAAACCAAGTTATAACATCGAGTTAGATAAGTTTGTTTTTCTTCATCAAACTATGGAGTCCCACATCGAAATCTCAGCAATGCTAAGAGGGAAACCAAGTTATAAAACCATATGATGGGTGAGTTAGTAAGCTCACCTTACTTGGTATATACAGTTAGCCAACTGCCTAAGTGGATATTTAGTAATTGACTTGGGCCACACGATTACGTCCAAGTGCCTAGCCAAAAGTAAGAAACAAGCCATGAGCTCGAGCCATGAGCCCGAGCTTAATTATGACATCACGAGCTCGAGCCGAGCTCAAATATCAAGGCTCGACGAGCCACGAGATCGAGCCGAGCCACAAGTAGAGTTTCACGAGCTGGAGCCGAGCTCAAATATCGAGGCTCGACAAGCCACGAGCTCGAGCCGAGCCGCGAGTAAAGTCTCACGAGTTCAAGCCGAGCCTGTCAGTATTCAGGCTTGGCTCGGCTCATTAACACCCCTAGTTTAGATGTTACAATGTAGTATCATGTTTATGATTTTTACCGTATACTAATGCACGTTGTTGTTTTTATGCTGAGATTTAGGGTTTGATGTCGTATTTGAACTTGTGAATGTCGCCATTAAGTTTGATATTTAAGTAAATGAGAGGCGTGTGAATTAGACCTCAGATGTTGTTTTATTAGGGTGATATTGATCATGTTTTTGGTGTGAATAATATTGTTAAAGTTGCACAGGAAATTTCAGTTTTAATATCCTTACACTCATTCTTAATTTCGAGTTTAGTATTGTTAGATTGTTGCTTGGGTTGAATTAGATTAAGGTTGGATGCAACTTATGAATTTTTGACATTGTTGTTGGGAGGCTTGAGTTGCTTTAGTTGGATGGACTTGTAGGTTGCCTTTTGGTGGCTCTTTTGGACTGCTTTAGGTTGTGACATTGTGGTTCTTATGGAGGTTCTACTGTTGTAATTATTGTTTAATTTTTTTTAGGCCTGGTTAGTCTATATTTTTAGGGGTGGGTACATGTGTCGTTTTGGTATTGTTGTGGGAGCTGATCTTTATGTTGTTTTGGAGTGCTTTGCTTTGCGATTTCTGTTGTTTCTTTTGTTGTTTAGTGCTATAATGTGCTTGTGTTGGGGATGCTGGTGTCGATCACCTAGCGTGACATGTTGATACTGCTTGTGCACTGTAACTGTGTGTGTGGGTTGGAGTCATGAGTGATATACACGAGTGTGTTGGTTAGCATGGTATTTATTGATTTCCCTTTATTTAGCTGTTAATTAGGTGTTGTTTGCTAAGACAATTGAAGTTCATGTTGGTGCTTTGGATAGGTTGGCTTGTTTGAGATGCTTTATAATATATGATTTCTTATAATTACATTTGTTGTCTTTGATGTACTACTTAGTTACATATTATCTTTATTGTATATTATTATTTTGTAAATCAACTGTTTTCATATTGAGTTGAAACATTCATTTATTTATTTATAGTTTATTTGGTGGATTTTTTTTGTTAATGGTGGCTATACAGATGTAAGGCCTTTAACGACATTCTGGGACTGTAAGGCGTTTAATGACATTTCTTATATTTTATTTGTAAGTCCTTATATGGAAATTTAATTATTTTATATTTAATTGATTGTGGATTTTTGTTTAAGTATTGCTAAAGAAGTGATGTTGAATTATATATTAGTTATCGATGTCGTAATGCTCGGGGGAGGATAATATTGTATCTAGCATTACTTCGCCAAGAGTTATGTACGTAGGATAGTGTGACTTTGTCATAATTAACTTTGTACCCAAACTCAGATAACGCCTGTATTGAATAACATGGTAATTGATACTCCCTCCGTTTCTTTTTGTTTGTCCTACTTTCCGTTTTAGTCCGTTTCTTTTTGTTTGTCCTACTTTTTCATCTTTCCTTATATAGAAAAATTATATTACTCATTTACCCCCCTACTTTATCACTTTTTGGTCCCACATGTACCTTTTAATCTTCTCTCACCTACTTTAATCACCAATTTACTATAAAATAAATGAACTTGTTGATTGTTGTCCTGATATCACGTATTTATATAGAGTTTTCTCCTTATTTACAAGCTAATTTGTGCGTCATTGGAGCTCTTGGGAGCTATTTTGTGCTAACTATCGTATGTAGTTGTGGTTTCGTGTTTTAGTATTGAATTGCAGGTTTTATGGAGTTTTCTCCTTATTCCTGAGCCTTTTGGAAGCAACCACGGCTTTACGAGATGTTACGAGGCACGTAGGATGGCTCACGAGCTTTATGGATAGTTTAGGAGGTCCCAAGACCCCAAACGTGAAGAATAGAGAGCCAAGGGAGTCAAAGGAGGTTTCCGTGCACTGATCGGGCAGAAATGGCCCGATCGGGCGAAGTATTTATGATCGGGTATGAAAGTTGCGGACCCGATCGGGCGAGGCTTGCCCGATCCCATCGGGCGAGCAAGCATGTCCCCAGACCCGATGGGGTGACCGCTGCCCGACCCAATCGGGTGGAGTGCTGCTTGGTCTCATTCTGCTGCTGCTTTCGAGAGAACTTGCTGGCCCACCTCGTCCCCTGGCCCGATCGGGTGGGCCGGAATATTAAGCTGATGCTGTGCTGCTGCTACGCGAAGGCCCAAGACGCAAACCAATGAATTTGTACCGCGGCCCGATCGGGTGCA
Source organism: Patellifolia procumbens (assembly GCA_947645195.1). Taxonomy (NCBI): domain Eukaryota; kingdom Viridiplantae; phylum Streptophyta; class Magnoliopsida; order Caryophyllales; family Amaranthaceae; genus Patellifolia; species Patellifolia procumbens. The sequence goes on along the minus strand of CANSGD010001502.1, from coordinate 1,409 downwards.
TGCCTCGGACCCGATCGGGTATGGCGCTTAATTACGCGGATTTTCGCTTTTTGTTTCCGTTTTGAGTTAACTTGATGGGGTATTATAAATACCTTCTTCCTCATTTTTTAGGGACATCTTTTTATTCATCTTTCATTAGCTTTAGACTAGTTTTATTCTTCATTGTTCTTAGTTCAATTCAAACACTTTAGATTAATTTAGAGGTGATCAAACCTATTTCGATTTCAATAAAGTTCCTGCTTTTCGTTAATTGGTATTCTTTCTTACCCTAATCTCTTTCATTATTCTCAACTGCTTAGTTTATTTATTTAATCGTTCATGATGCAATTGTTAGGGTTTCATATTAGTTTTGTTTTTGTTAATTCGATCATGTCTGAGTAGTCTCTTTCTAGGGTGTTAGATAGGAAAGCCATGTTTATACCATGATTGTGATTTAGACTCTTATTGATTTCTAGGGCTTGATTAGGGTGATTGTGATGTGGTTTGTTCTTTATTGAGTAATTAACGTTATTGCGCAGTTTCGTTGGTTGCTTGTGGTTAATAGTTGTTTGCACAGATCCGTCTTACGACTAGAGGCCTAGACACGTCAGTAGTTCTGATTACGTTAGTGAACATGCGGCGTATGTTGTACTATGAGCGTTGAGCCTTAACCATAGCTCAACATAGGCTCTAATCCCCGACTCTTGACTTAGGTTTTGATAGTTGTTGACCCTATTTGATTGGCATAAGCATGGTGGACCGACCTAATACCCTAGGCTTTTATTCTATAGTTAAATCCTTTGTTTAATTCGTCTTTCTTAGCTTAATCATTAGTTTATTAATTCCTTCCTGATTTACTCTGGAGTAGCTTAATTGGTTGAATATTGATTTAGAAACTCTGTCTCCCTGTGATTCGACCCTGCTTTCCACTGACTACCTTAGTTAGAGGACCGTAGGTTTATTTTTGATTAGGTGATACGACTAAAACCTATCATGTCCCCACCCACATGTCTATGACATCACTCTCCTTTGATATTTGGAGCTACAATAAATGGGACAAACAAAAAGAAACGGATGGAGTATATTTTAAGTACTTGTATGATTATGCTATTTTGTTTTGAGCACGTGTAAATATTGATGATTTTAGGAAATTGAGGTTTGATGCTTGAAGAATATTGTGCAGTTTTTATACATTTGATGTTATTGTTTACATTGAGTTGAATAGCCTAAGAGACGTTGTCCTGAAGGTATCGAACATGCATTCCGAGAGGTAATGGAACATCACGTTTGGTGTTACCCTACATCAGAGATACCTAGAAATATGTTGTCGTCCTAGAGGTCGGGAAATACTGTGAGTATTGTCCCGCATCGGGAGCTTTTCCATTCTTAGACATAGACAGTAGGGAAAGTAACCCATAGGCCATTCTAGA